>BMAO01016562.1:0-36836 GCA_019973975.1 Trichonephila clavata
TGACATTCGACTCAGGACGCAAAGTTTTTCATTGAGCAAAAAATGCAATCTGAAGCCGGTATCCCCTGATCACATCCTGGATTGTTTGGGGTTCGCTCTGGTGGATGTTTGTGCAAATCCTCTACAGTGCTTGACTTCGCTAGAGTTCACGGAATAATGGATCTCATTTAGATACCACTAGATCTCTCTCTGAGGAATTGGAAACAGCAACAACAAACATTTAAACCAAAGTCTTCGTAGCAAAAACGAAATATTTCATATAAATGCGTAAGAGATTAACTTTTTTCCCTCAATATTATTATCTACATCATTCGAGAATAGATACGAGAGCTAAAGTAGTTTGCATAAAGACTAAAAAATAAAGTTACAATTAAGTACTAGTTAAATACTACAATTAAGTACTAGTTAAACTCTTTTTTTAAAAAAATTGTTTCTCTTAAACTAATTTTGCGTATCATGAATCATAAGAAATACGAGGTTGCCCTTAAAATAAGGTTATCAAAGGGCTGCAGACTCAAGGGAAGTCTTACGCAGGATTTTAAAACACTGACGTACAACCGTCCTGCCGTCCTCTCTACGTCCCCGCCCCGGCAAGCTATCTACGACGCTTATTTTTGACTTGGCAACCGTCAGAGATGAACTCCCACTAAATTCTCTCACCAGGTGTAAATTATGCTGTGATTCGGGTTTTTTTTTTAATGCAAAAAAAAAAAACATTGAGCTAGTGAGCATTCATTCCCAGCACTGTGGAATCAGCGGAGAAAAGTGTATGATCGTACAAAAACTAGCACAAATGGTGCCTAGAATTGAAAGGTGAATATATAGATATCCATGACGAGCAAATTCTGGACTATCATTGGTTTATGACGAAACGATAGCGAAAGTAGAACAAGCATTGCTAAAAGATGAAAGGGGGACGATTCGGGAATTCTGCAATTTTCCTTGAAATCGGCAAAATCCTGCATTCAAAAAATTTTGACAGACCATTTAAGGTATGCCCAGTGGCGTAACGGAGAACATTCGAATGCCTCTGCAGAACCAGGTTTTAGATCCCAAGCTCAAATACGTACTTAGCGTCAGTCAACTTTTGGGCTCCCTAGAGTCTATGCCCCCCCCCCGAAATGCAGGGGTACTCTTTACGCCACTGGGTATGCCAAGGTTTGTGCAAGATGGATACCGAAAATGCTTACGAATGACAACAAATGGAAATGTGTTGAAGCTGCCCTCGAATATCTTCAGGCCTACGAAACCTATGGCCAGGAATTCTTGGATCTATTGTCACTGGAGACGAGATTGGGGTTCACTATATGGCACCAAAAACGAAGGAACAATCTCGTCAGTGGAAACGTCCAAGGTCACCGAAGTCGCGGAAGTTTAAACAAACTGTCTGCCAACAAATTGATGGCGAACATCTTTTAGGAAAGAAGGGGTGCGATTCATGCCTGCCGGTAAAACAATCAATGTGGACCACTACTGTGAGACATTAAAGAAGCTTCGCCACGGGATTCACAACAAGAGGAGAGTCATACTCACGAAGGGAGTGAGTCTCCATCAGAAAAACGCTCGTCCTCACTCCACCCTTTAAACAACCCACCCTACATTGTCACCAACCCACCCTACAGCTCAGACTTAGCACCAAGTGACTACTATCTCCCTGAACTGAAGAAAAACCTATGTGGGAGGCATTTCAGAAGCGAGGAGGAGCTAAGAGGAGGTTTGAGCTACCTTCGCGTCGCATTGAATGAGTTCTTCGATTCAGGCATAAAGAAGATGGCACACGGCATGCATAAATACATTAATCTCAACGACGATATGTCGAAAAATAGAAGAAAGTGTAAGCTTTCCAACAATGCATTATTAGAGTCTATTCTCAAGATCTGATTTTATATTAAAGTGTTATTCTTTTTGTAAAATAATTCTTCAGACCTCTTCTGAACAGCACAGTTTATTATAGACAAACAAATAAAACGATTACGAATACTGCACATAGCATAAAGAAAGTTCATAGCACACAACGTATAGATCGAGGTGTGGTCCCCGTAGAAGAAATGCGTTGGAGGAAGCGGGAAAACGCGCGGGGGCATCACACAGATATCCTTACGCTAGAAAAATAGTTCGCTCGCTTCAACTCAACATAAAGCATTGTTCATGTTTTAGAGTGAATATCACTGTGATTATTTCATCATCACTGTTTGAAATCTATAGTAGCCTTCGATATCTTATGTCATAATTACTGACATTAAATCATTTAATTTTATTATTTATATAAAAAAAATAGGCCATGTTATACACTCAACAGTTTGTGACGATATGACAGATTTTTACCAATAAGCATGGCCATTGCGAGAAATTTTTCATGGGGAACAGCAGTCTCTCACTCCAACAAAATTAATTTCGTATTTCATTAGTTTCAAAGTATGAGTAAATAGATTGTTTATGTAGAATTTTAGATTTTTCGTATGACAATCTTTTCTGACAAAGTGGCATAAAATTTAAAAGTGTTTTTACATAAATTATAATACTTTAAAAAAACCGAAAACACATTTTTATACACTTCTAAACTGTTTACCAAGTGCATTTTCTTCTTGTTGAGGAGTCAAAATAACTTTAGCATCAACAGAAATAACACACAGTATTTATAACATAGCAAGTGTACTTTCTCAATTTGACTCATATTTATGTTTCTTAGTTCTTTCATTGGAAACAGCAGACATAGGAAGAATTACAAACATTCTTAGAAGTTTTCTTACTGTTGGAAATTGTTCAGCCTTACTCACATGCAGAACCTCTACAAGAGATTTCGATGGTTTTACAAAACTATACACTCGTTTACATCACAGTTCAAACTCTCCTAGAGCTACAAGTTTATTGCAATCGGCATCTATCTTCTTGGTACTTTTGTATTAAATTTTAGATATGTTCGTTCTGCTTTGATTTCATTTAAGTACCATCTGGAAAGAAGGCACATGAAATTATCTAGGAGCGTTTTGTGTTCCAACAGGCGGTCATTACATTCATGTATAAAATAGTGAAGGGAATAAAAAAGACAGCATTTCGCAGGTATTTTATTTTCTTGGCCTAACATTACTTCTCAGGTTCTTTTTTTTGGGGGGGGGCTATTCTAGGCATAATGGTTTTAACTTCATATCAATTCGATGTTTTTGCTCTACAATGAACACATGTGTGAATGTCTCCACGTGTCATACTTCTCGTCTCACTCAGAACTGCCACAATTTATTCAGGGAATAATGTTTTTTAGTCTAAATCTGTAGCTTTTTTCTGCAAAATATTTACTCAAAGACAGGTTGACAGAAAATGTTCTGACCAGAACATGCAAGGCTACAATAACCTTTACGTTTTTACGTTACGTACGTTTTTTTTTTTGTATAAATCAGATGATTTTTTTTGTGTATGATTATATTTTTGTGTGTGTGTGTGTGCATAGCCTTTTTTTTCATTCCGTATTATTTTAAAGATCTTTTTGTATACTTTTCTGTCTTGAAATAATCAAAAGCGTAACAGAGATTTATTATGTGACATTATAAACAGATTTATTTATTTATGACATTCACTACTGCAGTGTTGATTATAATGTTTAGTTTTTGGATGATTCTTTTAAAGTATACGGTAATAAAAGATTTGGTTACGTTATTGATAATTTATCGTAAACAAATACAAACATTGTAAATAAAGTAAAAGAAACATTTTAAAATATCTCACTTTTTTAAAATTTATATGTAAAAACTAATGCATGAATAGCAATAGTAGATACCTCATAAAATATTTGTTGATCAATTTTTTGGGCTGCATAACTCACGCCGATTCAAAAATCTACTTAATGCAATATGTTAATTTGTTTATTTTGGACCAGAGTTAAATGATGAGTTTCACACCTTAATAATAAAAAAAAAATTACGATCTGATTCTCCATATCTATGGTTCTCTAAAAAAAAGTTATCACTTTAAGGAGAAATACATTTTAAAATGTGAGTGTTAAATGTATAGAATGTGAATGTCTGAGGTAGTTCTGTCTCTTTCTCATTCTCAGATTAATGAATTTTTCTGCAGTAACATGCATTTTCTAAAATAAATTTCGTCCCGTGACTTAAAATTTACTGTCTGAAAAAATTTAAATTCTTCAGAAATAATATAAAATCCTCATAGACTTAAATTAATACTTTCGATAGTCATTCATATTTAATGAGTTTTAAATTAATTTCTGGTGACAAATCACTGAACTTTAAGCAATTTGATATTTCATGCAGGCTTCTACGTGTATCATCTAGAAGAGTAATTGCAACGTATTTGAAATTTTTGGTACACTAGTTAAGTATATACTGTTTTTTTTTTCTTTTCAAATATGAAGTTCATAGAGGGAAAGTGAAGAAACTATTTTTACAAGATATTTCGTTCACATCTCTGTCTAGACAGAATCTGCACTATCTGTATAAGTCAAAACATCTGAAAATATTTCTGGAATTCGATTGATTTTGTCTAGATAAAAGGTATTCGAAACATAGATTTTATAGAGAAAAATTCTAAAGCTGGAAAACATTCTTATATATCTACGGTATCCATTACGCTGTAGCAAAAGAAGTCACTTTAGTTTTATTCGTAATAAAGTATATCTCTGCAATTTCAAGGAACTGTAATTTTTTTTTCCAAGGCTATGTTGATTTTAGATTTTAGCATTTCTAATTTTGTTCTCATTTCTGGGAAATAACTCAAATAATCCTTCCATGTCCCTTTGTCGTGTAATATAACCTCCCTAAGATTATCAACTCCCCTTCCAGTATTATTAGGTTCGGACGTGTAGGCGGGTTAAAGAATTCCATAGACATCTTAATAAATCACTATATTTATTGATGTCTCTTAATTAAGGAGATTACATAAACACTATTCAATTTTAAGAACAATAAAACACAGTGGAGAATGAGAAGGGATCACTAATTGCGGAACTACGAAATCTAAACTGAATCCACGAAAGATCAAACACGTACAATTACAGCTACACACGTATACGTAATTACAATTCTTAAATCACTAACCTGATTTCTTAAACTACGGCAGGTTCGTCTTGTAGGTCACTTGGATCGGATCAAGGCTAGAATTCCCTCTTTAATATCCGACTTCAATCTTCAGCTTTTCCCGTAGCTTTTCTACGGACTAATTTTATCAACAACTGTGAGTTGGATTCCCGACGCTTCGCGCCGATTCCCTTTACTTTACAAAATCTACTTCTTCACTTGACAACTATTACTCATTTCATTTCATCCTCTCTCGATAACTCGCTAAACCCGAATTTATATAAAATATCTCATTTGCATAAATCACGCTTTGGCTCCCGGTGGAGATTGGTTGAAATAAATAAAATTTGAAAGAAATTTGTAGAGGATTAGTAAAGAATCGTACAGATCCGTCACACCTTGCTAATTGCTTACTTATCCTCCTGTATAAGAACTAAGTTGCCAACTTCAGCATTGTTTTTCTTCAAAATGTCGCTGAGTTCTTTCTCTAACTATCTCTCTCTCTCTCTTTGTTGGAGATTTCTTAAATAACAGTTACTCCCTCTTTTTACGTAGAAATTCCATTGTTTCCATAAACATAACTGACTACCCTAAAATTGTGAATTTTGCCAAAAGCTTACAATTTTTTTATGATTTTTTTATAGGTCAACTTATTAGCTTTATCGAAATACCAAGTTTATTATTTTCTGTTCCCTGGAATAAACACTAAAAGTGTTTTAGTAAAAGCAGATGTCATTACTTTAAGTAAGATGTCATGCTTCAAAACGCGTTTTACTCGAAATGTTTTTTTTAAATGCTTAAACGGGGACAATGATTGCTCAAAAAGTTTTGAAAATAATTAATTGAATTTTTTGTGTATGTTCTGTATAATAGTAGAAGTGCTTAAACCTTCAGATTTATCAATCATTGTTTTATTACAAATTTACAGTCCCTTATTTTAATATAATCACTGTTTTGTAAGCAATTCCATATAATAACTAAGATAAAGTGTTCTAGTGTTTGTAAAATTAAAAAATCTTTTATTCTGAAAGCCAGTTCAAAAATGAATAATGTAGCAACACATCAGAATTGAAAACTTGAAAACTTGTTCATAATTTTTTTGGTACAGAATGGGCCGCGTTTACGATGATTTTTGTAAATTTTTGCTTATTTTTCCCCATTTTAGTAATAATAATTTCTTTTTCTCTTCCTTATTTTAGCATGTTTTTTTAAAATGTACTAACAAATCTAAAAGCTGTAAAAAAATCCTCATATCTCCATTTTTTTATTTATTTTTAAGTTTTTCGCAAGTAGTCAGATACCTTAATACCTGATATTTTCAGTCTACTGGTTTCTATATGCAATATATTTGACTCAATAATGGAAATAATCGGTCTTCCAATTAGAAACTGAGCTAGGGTAAAAACCAGAAAATCAGGTCTACTAGTGTGTAAGATTTTAAACACTTCTGATTTCAGCTATAATTCCGTGAAATAGGTAAAACACATAAAATGCAGACTGCAAAAGCGTAATACCCCCTTGCCTCTCGCTCCCGTCAAATTCACGGGATGAAATTTCACTCTCTATTCCTCGTGCCCGTGATATTTCCTGGCTCGAGTGTTGAAAAGTAACTTACCATAAAATCGTGAAACAATCTTTTTCTTAAGCCTGGAATATTGTTTTTTTTCCTTTATACACCAGATGCAGCACCAGATTATTTTTAAAGTGTTTAGAGAAAATTATTATTATTTTTTTTAATTAAATGTTAGCACAACAAATATATATATTAGTGATTCGAGTTTTTTTAATCTTAGGTTCAAGTACTCAGTTGCGCACATCGTAAAAAACACATGGGTAAAAATTCTGGGGAAAAACTAATAAAAAAATAAATATATTTTTTAATATTAAATATATTATAAGTTAGACAGGAAGTAAATCGGATTGTACTTTTAGTACTTTTTGTCACTGACTACAATAAAATGTCGGAGCAGTAGACATTGTAGACCAGGGGTCGGCAACCTTTCAGCTGTGGCGTGCCAAACCAACCTACCAACATGATTCAGCGTGCCAAGCAATAGCAAATATTTGAAACAATTTGATTCCCACGACAATACATGCAGAATTAGGAAAAATAGAGGCCAAAAATACAAATTTACTTATATGCTAATTATGCATCATTTAAAGATATTTATTGACATAAAAATAAACATAAAATACAACTATTACTTCAATATAAATACAAATATTAAAACTGTGCACATAAATATGTATATTTTTAGAATTTTTAAGGAAAACTTAAAATATGACTGTTCTTCAATATAAATCAAAAATTAAAATTGTATATATATTATGCATTCTTAAAAATATTTATGAAACTAGAAATAAACAACATAAAGTATAAGTGTTCATGCAGCAAAGTTAAATAAAAAATTAAAATTTTAATGAGAACCTTGTCCCTGCAGAGATCTACTTAATGTCGCAATATCAGGGGTATAATTCGTTACTTTCAATTTGACACAGGATTCAGAATGTTCAGCAGTTAAACAATTTCTTTGTGGACTCAAAATATATTTCATATGAGAAAAAATTTGTTCACATAGATATGTGGAACCAAAAGCGGAAAGCAGGGCACAAGCTATTTTTTTCAAACAATTAAATCTTTCTGGCAATGACATCCAGCAATTTAAAATAGCTGTCGATTTATTGCTAGAGTTATCTTCCAAATTTTTCCGTAACTCCGTAAATTTTGTTTTCCATAATTCTGAAGATATTAATTCAATAAGTTCCATTTCAAAATTATCAGTTTCCATCCACTCAAAAATTGACAAATCGAATGGGATTATTAATGGGTCTATTAAATCAGGTTTGATTAGAAAAGAAAATATGGGCATACAAGCTTCAAAGTCTTTGCATCTTTTAGAAAACTCCTCCTTAAGTGCTTCAACGTAAATTTGAAGTTCATCTTTGTCTACGGTTGATGTATTTGCAAGCGCTTTAACATTTGGAAGTATTTGTAGGTACTAGTATTAATATCACGGGAAAATATATTTAATTTTGTAGCAAAGCCCTTCCAATATTCAAAAAGTTCAAGTACTGTTTGACTTTTTCCTTGCAATCCTAAGTTTAGTTCATTGAGATGTTTAGTTATATCTGTCAGAAACATCAATTTACATAACCATTCCTTGTCGTCTAATTCGGGAAAATGTTGTCCCTTATCATTAAGAAAAATTTTAATGTGCTCCATGCATGACACAAACTTATTCAATACATTACCACGACTAAGCCAACGGACATGACTGTACAAGGGAAGATCTCCATATTCACTTTCCATTTCTTCTAAAAGAGATTTAAATTGTCTGTGTACTAATGAAGATCGAGACACTATAAAATTAACTATTTTAACAACAGTATTCATTACAGAAATTAAGCGCTGAGACGAAATTTTGGCAACTAAACTTTCCTGATGTATTATGCAATGGAAGTTCAATATTTTATGTCCAATATGATTTTCAAGAAGTTTGACAAATCCTTTTTCCTTGCCAACCATTGCAGGAGCGCCATCAGTAGTTACACAAAATATTTTATTTATATTAATATGTTTTCTTTCAAAATGATTTATAAATGAAAAAAGAATATCCTGCCCTTTAGTTGTACCAGACAGAGGAATCATACTGCATAATTCTTCATAAATTCGATTTTTATCACAATATCGTGCAATTACTGCAAGGCGTGCAACATCATTCACGTCTTTACTTTCATCAAGAGCAATGCTAAATGCAACAGTTTCTTGTAAACCTGAATTTTGTTTCGCAGTTACATTTTCTGCCATTTGTGTTATTCTTCTTTCAACAGTTCGCGCAGAAGCAGGTATTTCTTGAATTCGTGATAATATTGTTTGCAAGTTAGGTAAATCACTGAACAATATTTCAGCACTTTTTAAAAATGTGTCCTTTATATGTTCGCCATCTGTAAAAGGTTTTCCTTTGGCTGCTAAACAATGAGCAATGACGAAACTACATTCTGTCGCTTTTGGTTTGACTCCAATTGTTTGACACAAAAATGTAATTTCCTTTTTATATCCAGAAATAGCTCTTTCTAAAACTTCACATTTCTCATCAGAATTCTTAAATGTGGTCTGGTGTTTAGTTTGAAAATGTCTTTGTACACTTGACGTACGACATACGACACTTTCGCGACATAGCACACATACAGCGCGATCTTTTTGTTGTATGAATCCAAATTCGTTAGTCCAAGAATCTTGGAAATCGCGAACATCAAGCTTTCTTTTTTTAGTCGCCATTTGATTCAATATGTAACTATTAACTGGCACAATGATGAAACAAACAATATACAAATTTTCACAATAAAACTAACACAACGTGACAAAGTTAAAAGTGACCAAAAAATCACGTCGTGCATCAAACTAAATTTAACTTTCGACTGAATTCATACTCGGTATTCGTATATCGGCGTGACTAATAGAAAACATAAAAAATGTGTTCTAATATCTATTTCTATTAGCTTAATTCGCTCCAAAAGTAAAACATAAAATAATTATGACTTCTTTGGCACAACACTCAAAAAATTACATTTTCTCTTAATATTTAGTTAAAAAGGACCTTTGTTATGAAATCTGATTCACTTGCCTAATTAACCCACATCATTGTGTGTTTTCTTTTCACCGAATTTATTTCCAATCCAAGTTAAATATGTTGATGGAATAACTATTTTTGTTTAATATATTTCCGATGGAAAACGTCTGTTAAGCAGAATTTTGATTTATACCTAAGACATTTGTTTTTTCTTTTTCCGTCGATGCCCAAACTTTTGGTGGGTAAAAGACAAACTACTTACTTTTTTATTTACAGAGCCGTGATGAATGATTCTCAATTTTGCAAGTATTACTCAATAATTTTTATTTGTGTTGAATATTTAATGCTAATAGTAAGTCACATTTAAACAGAAGATGTTTTCTTTTACATAAAGCATACAAACTACAAGCAAGCTGATTCAGCAGAATCGTTTTATGGCAAAAAATCGAAAATGAAAAATAACCTTTATATAAAAATGTACGAGGGGATGAAAGGAGAGACAGAACGATTTAGCTTTATACATAGTATATATATCTTATAATTTTGTAGGTGGTGGCGTGCCACTGGAAACTGCTCCGCGTGCCACATCTGGCACGCGTGCCATAGGTTGCCGACCCCTGATGTAGAGAATACTTTTCATTTTTCAATCCTTTGGATTTCCAAAGAATGAGCACTCGCGAGATTTTCGATTTGAGGTAGCGTATTTTAAAATATCTGGAAGAAAATGTTTCAGGCGGGGCCTTTTTCTCCCGACTTTGGAGAAAAATCACTAATACATTTTACATTATTGCAAGAACTATCTACCAAAGCTATAATAATGCTCCAAGATATGATATATAGATTAAAAAATTCGATAATCATGTTGCACTATTCCTTCAGTGTTAGGTTTGATGACTTCGAAGATGATGAAAAAAAGTGATGTTTTTTTTCACAAATCCTTTTTTAATTTCTCTATAAGACAGTTTTTGTTACTGATTTGAAATCCAAATCGAAGTTATTGACCAATAACACCATATCACACGGAAAAACAAAGATGAAAAACTTATTTCAACTGCAAATGATCTGAAATTTTTTGAATTTTGGAAATTTGTACCAACAAGTAATTTTTTTAATTTAGACGTATTGGCTGTCATATATTGTTGTGGGTGTGGATCAACAAATGTTTTCTATTTTGAACATAACAAAATCAAAATATTACCTGGTATGTTTATAAAAAAAACCTAATTTTGTTAGCATCTTAAAGAAGTAATTATAATGTAGATAATTTTATAAAAAAAAAAAAAAACACATTCAAAAGCCTCATTACACAAGTACTGACTATTCAATAATTAAATGCTACAAATTACTCATTTCTATGTTATGTCTCTATATGTTATTAACTGATGGAGAACCTGTAATAAGTTTACTAACAATAAAACCGTATTGGATTATTTTTAAATTTCTCATATTTATACTTGCATAACAAAATGTGCTATTTGCGTAAAAATCCCAAAATAAGTACAAATAGTTTACCTTTTAGTGCAATTTTTTTACCTATTAAGGCAACACAGTACCCTACAAATCTCAAACATAACAAGAAAAACTTTTTGCATTTTTCTTGTGGTCTATATGATTATGCAGCCTGCCATTAAATTTGAGATTTTCAGATTTGATTACAAATTAGTTTTTCAGATATTTGAAGTTTTCCCGATCTTAGGTTTTAGTTTCGGTTTCATTTTAAATCATTCTTCCACTCTTAAATTGAAGTAATTAAATATATTTTTGAGTACAATCAACTCTTTCAGTGTGAAATGGCTATTAATTTCAATTTCCATTGCTAAAATTATTTCTGCTCGATTATGTTTTGAGTATTTTGAGTTCTTATAGTTACTTAATTCAGATTGATTCAAGGCAATTTTTTGTTTAAAAAAAAGGTTTATACAACAATTAGCAGCTTTATCATCAATTTTTTCTATTCAAGAAAATGTCATGGTTAAAATGTTTTCAGGTTGCTATGAGAAACAATGTTTCTAAGGGATGTAATACTACTGAAAATAATAAATCCAAAACCGCTATCAGTTGATACTAGAATTTGACTTCCGAATACCAGCATTCTGAATACCAAGTATTGCAGATAAAACTGAATCTTTCCATTATGTATAACGTGACCAGACGTCCCGTTTTGAACGGAACTGTCCCTTTTTATACAGACGAGTCCCGGTGTCCCCGAAATGAACTCTGGGACGCAAAATTATCCCGTTTTCGTAAACCGCACGAAGCTGTTCGGAAAACTGTATTGAAATTTGAAGGTCAGACTGTATCGGCAGTTGAAGCTGCAAAGGACAATTTGACTCAGAAACAGACCAATCAGTCTCTTCCATTTACGGTCCGTCAATTAATGGTGAAATCAAAAGATAATGGTACTTATATAGATGAAGAGTTTCTGAAAAGGACGGCTACAGAATTTTATAAATTAAGCCGTAAATATCTGGAGCAGTGAACTTGCTTTCTTACCAAAGTAATGGAGATATTTTATTGGGCAGATTTAAAAAAGGTCCCCGCATGGGAAGACGTTCAAAAATCTCTGGATGTATTAATTGAAAAGGAGTATATTGACTGTAATAAAGATACAGAAGTTTTTGACGAATTTTCATTAATTTCTAACTACATTACAACACAAAAAGTAACCGAATAAAAATGATCTAAATGTTTCCACTTTAACTCGTTGGTTGGAAGTATTAAAACACTTTCACGCCAACAATCTACAGCATGGAAACGTTTCTATTTTATTTGAATATATTTTATGTTTGCCTGCTACAAATTCTCCAGTAGAAAGCGTATTTTGTATGATGAACATATTGTGGACATCTGTGAAAACTCAGCCACAAATTTCAGTTCTAAAGGTGATGTTGACAATTAAGGTGAATATAAAAAAAAAAACCGTTCCAAGAGCTTCATCCTTACTTAAAATCTTCACCAGCTATATTAAAGCAAATTTGTTCCTCTGATAAATATAAATATAACTAAACATTTGGGGTATATTTTTTAATTCGTAACTTTTAAGCTAACTTTTTCTGATTAAATAACTTTAAAAAAGTGTTTTTTTTTTCAATGTATACCTGTTAATTAACCTAAGCAAAATAATGTCCCGTTTTGAGTCAAAGAATAAATGGTCACGTTAATTATGTACCAAACTCCATTATAGTAAACATGCAGTAGTATTATATTTAAAAGAAGTGCAACAAGTACAGTAGAATGTCGTTTATCGGAATCAATTGGGAACGGACACCGTTCGGATACGCGATTGTTCGGATAACCGAATGCGATCCATGCAGTATATGAAACCAGACATCTTACGAATATTAAAAATCATCACATGCTGGAAACGTGCTTGAAGAAAAAGCAAAATACGTGCAAAATGTCGCAATTTTTCCTTTATTGAGGAAAATAATCACTTATTTTTCGCTGTACCAATGTGCAACTTCATTTTTTTGCTGCAATGTCTCTGATTCTCTTGAGCAGCAGTAGTTGAGTAGGACAGCACTCTGATTGTTGTTCGTACCACTCCATAGCTGTCTCTAACGCAGAAAAACGCGTCAGCATTTGCTACTTTCGTTGTTGTCCTGGTCTTCATCCGTTTCATCGTGGACAGGTCGGATTCTTATTGCACGGAAGTCACAATCTCGTCATCATTTAGCATTTGGAAATTACAGTCTTCTGCATCGCATGCCATCCTGGTTTCTACATCAACAAAACTCAACAAAAGAGCAAGTATACACCCATTTACTTGGAAACAAACTGACCTAATATTCCGCGCAGATGTTAACCAAATCACACAAATGAAATTCCCTAAATATCATTCATTTTAGATTTTCCCGTCACTTCTGGCTTCACGCGAAACAACTGTTTAGTGTTGCAATGTTCGAAAACGTATCCGGACTTCGGTTCGGATATTTGACGCTCCGGATAATAAACGTTCGGATAAAAGACGTTCTACTGTACTCAAATTTGCTTAACTGCCCCAATTTAAAACTAAAAAAATTAAATGTTATGTACAATCCTGGTGGTTTTTAGCGTAAGTTACTAGCATTATTATTGTGTACATAAATCCTTTGTGTTTCAAAACTTTTGTGAATGTATTAGGTTAAGATCAAGCTGAATAACCTGTCGTCGTAACAAATTCTATCAATAATATGCAAAATATATTTCGAATTAGAAAAAATGTTTTCAGTCATATTTAATTAATTAAATATTTTTTTTTAATGTCGAAAATACATTGGTAAATTACATATTAAAAAACTAGAGCCTTACGGGCACTATAAATTTTTGTTTTATGCCTTACAAACTTTAAATGCGTTTTTCTCATACTTTTAATTTTGAAGATGTAAGTATTTTCTAAACCCTAAGGCCTTTTTTCTGTTCAAGATAGAATCTTGAAATTTTTTGTATGCACTCCCAAACGTATGTTTTATAAAAGTTAGTATGGATTTAAGTCTAAGATCTCTGGTTATTTTTTTAAAAAAATGCTAAAATTAATATTTTAAAAGGTTTTTTCCAGGTTTAGCAAGAAAAATAAGTATTGAAAATCAGCAAGGGAACAAATTTTCAAATAAATACTAAATTTTGTTTATAATAATCCAAAAAAAAAAATCACTTAAAATAATTTAAAAATTTTAAAAATCAAGCATTTTATAAAGTTTGGAAAAACTTCAAAAATTCCTAATTTTTTAAAATTGTAAAATAATAGATGGTCGAACTGATTTTATACTAACAGAATCAGCTTCATAATATAATCTAAATATAAAAGATAAATTATTTATACTGTTACTGTCTGCAAAAAAAAAGGGTACAGTGTAGTCTTAATATATATATATATATATATATATATATTATATATATATATATATAATATATATATTATATATATAATAATCAAAATTTCTCTACAAGAGAGAGATGAACCACATGATCAATACACAAAAGATCAATACATCATATATATATATTTGTTGGAAAAGTTGGAAGTAATTCGCAATTTTTTTCCAGATAATGGCACTTTTTTCAAAAAGGATGGCTACTCCTACTTTAAGAGAATAACGATTGAAATGTGTGAGACCTACTACGGAAAATTAAAAGCTTACAGTTTGATATTCCTATGCACTCAAAATAATATTACAATGGAAATTGATTGCAATGATGTTATTAATAATTTTGCAATGATCAAAGCTCGAAGAAAACCTTTGTTGTATAAATACAACGGCAGTGACTCAAAGAACAAAGATGTCCAAAAGTAAAAGGTAATAAAGCAATAAGCGATGAACAAGATAACAATCAACAAAAGTTGAAGACAGTTCATATAATAATGTATACCCAAACCAGAGGTGGCATATCCAGGGCCCGGGGACGGCGGTTGACCCACATTCAATAATTTTGCGGCCCGTGATTTTCATTACAACTTTAAAAAATGATTATTTTGTGAAATATTTTTGTTTTTATAACATAGTGTTTTGTAACAAACATATCTAAATTTTCTATTTTATTACGTTGCTTCTGATTTTATACATACTTAGAAGTGAGTATTTTTGCTTGGCAGTGAACCCTCCCCTCGCAGTATCACGCTTGATTCTTGTAACTTTATCGCGCATTTTATTGCTAGGGCTAGGCACATTTGATCATAGTATTATTATTATTAATTTATCTATGTTTGTATACACGAAAAATAATGAAAAGAATAATAATAAACCTTTCCGTTTTAAATTTTCTCTCCAATAAATGTTTGCAATGGGTCCAAATCTAAAATTAAGAAATATATATATTTTTTATATGCGGCCCGTGGGATTATAATATTTTCCGAAATGGCTCGTAAGGTCATTAGGGTTAGCCACCCCTGTTCTATGGTGATTTGTTGTCCCAATGCTGTCTACTATCACCCCTTAATTTGTCGGTCGAATTCGGAAACACCCTGTATAAACACTAGCAATAGAAAAAAGAATGTAAAAAGTATCAAAATAGATCCGACACAGACATGTAGAGTTAAAATCATAACTTTGGACCATATTGAGAAGCAGAGAGATAAATAATAATAAAAATAATCAGAGAAGTATGCAAATCTGAAATAATTCCAAATGAGGCGCAACTCGCTAGTAAATGGAAATGCTACTGTTAATATTCAATTGCAGTTGCGAATAAAATATAATTGAACTGAAAAATTAAAAACAAAAAAATAATATACTTTTTAAAAGCAAAAGATTTATTCTGTAAAACCATTTTGAGAAGACTTTACTAGTTGATCCCTCCAAAAACAGGTTTTCTGATTCGTGTTCAGAGTGAAGAACGAGGACTCTGATTTGAAAGTTGGAAAAAGATGGATACATTTGTAATACCTGTCGGTTCCTGCTTGACTCTGAACCCCCTTGTCTACCTATAAACCCGGCTAGGTGTGTAGAAGATACTGAATGATCATCAGACATGATTTCAATCTAATTAATTTATTGTTACCAAAATATCAATCAGACACAATAACAATCTAAGTAAGATAGTCGATCAAATAGTAGAGCGCGGAGGTGAGATTCTATAACAAGGGGATACTTCTACGGACCCTCAACTGAATCTAAGATAGCTTAAATACGCTCAAATATAACTACGTCCCACACTAATAAGCTAACTTCTAATTAATCAAGCTCACGATACCTGTACTTTTTATGCATCGGATCCTACACTGGAATATTGCAGGTGATCTTTATCGGGATTGATCAATGTCGTTGGATCCACGCTCTGAAATCTTTTTCTTGGACTACTCCAAGACCTCTTAATAATTCCACTATCTTTCAATCTTCAATTAACAAAGTAACTCGCAGACTCTGCTAACTCCTACTTGCCAACAAAAGCCTGCCAACTCTCAAACTCGCAAAAACAGAATCTATATAATATACTTCATTTACATAATCACGCTTTCTTGGTCGGCGAAAGTTGGTTGAATAGAAATATTTTTCCCCAGAAGAGTCCCCAAGGTGTTAATATAGTCTTGGATACATCCGTCACACATTTTGTTTCTTTAGCGAATTTTTTGCGCTAAATTTATATATAACTAGCTGTTACCCGCGACTTCGTTCACGTAGAAATTTACAAAAAAGTGTTTTGTTCAATTCACAGATCTTACGAAAACTTAATAATTCTGTATTCGACGTTAAGAAATACATACACGCTATATATATATAGAGAGAGAGAGAGAGTTTAATGTCATTTTTTTACTTTGTGAATCAATGTTTTGTTTTTATATTTCTGTGTTCTTTCTGCTTTTTGGTGTTTATTGTTTTATTTTTTTTATTTTCTTTGTTTTTTGTTAATTTTTGTGTGGTTTTTTTCGTATAAATTTATTGAACATCCTCTCTATATACCAGTATTAAATTTATTGAAAAATCTCTTTATATACAATATTTGGTGTACAATTTTCTTGAGCTAAAACAAAAACGCCAGTGGCATTCCTCGCACGTGAACATGCCACGTATAGTTGGCCATGTGAAAAGCAACTCTTAGTTAAATCTATGTCAACTTTGCTTAACGTTTGCCCTTGTGACTTGTTAATTGTCATAGCAAAGCTGACACTTACAGGGAATTGTAGTCTTTTGAATTCAAACGGGAAATTCGATGGTATTATGGAAATGCGTGGTATAAGTATTATGTTACCTTTTCCGCATCCGGATATTATACGACCTTCTATAACGTTTCTTTGCAATGACACTACTCGCAACCTAGTACCATTGCAAAGTTTTGGTGGGTTTAAATTACGGAGTAGTATGATGGGAACGCCAATCTTAAGTTCAAGCTTGTGAGGAGGTAGACCAGGCACAATTATACTGTTTAAAAATTCTGTTGGATAACTAACCGTTTCATCCGGATTGCAAACTGTATTGATGGAAAGGTATGTTTGTGATTCACCAGGAAGCTTATTTAACATGCGCTGATTAAGGGCAGTAACCGGGTCATTTATAGGTGCTAAAATTGATCTTTCACACAACCACGAATCTTCTTTTATATTGAGATTGTGAACATCATCATAAATGCTATGTTTTTTATCAAAATCTGAAATATTTTCATGAATAAAAACCTAACAATGTTTAACATCGATTTCTAATTATTATACTTAAAGTTCAGCTGTTAAAGTTTAAAACAGCTTAAATATAACGAATGAAAAAAACTCACAATTAAGAAATTAAGAACAATTTGAATTAAGAAAAACAGAGAGGTAGAAAAATGAAAGATACCTTGAAAATTATTATTCTTCGATTACAATATAAATATTAAGCAAATAATAACTATTGTTTAAATGTGACTAAAAATGTAAATTAAAAAAAAGAGAAAGGATTAAAACTTATCAATTTTTTGTTTCTTGCATTGCTTTTTGCTTATGAAGCCTTGATTTATTATTTTTAAAAGTGCATCCGAAACAGCCGATGCTCTACTTAACTGAACAGTGAGATAACTATCATAAAAAAAATTATGGCACGTGTCAGCGAATTATGATGTGCGCGTAACACTGTTATGTCTCATGAAGAGCATCGGTCGCCAGTAACCAAAAAAAACGACTTCATTAGCTCAGCTTGGCGTTCAATTTGGCGTTCATCTTGGCATTCAGTTTCACGTTCACCCGTATAGTTTCCGTTCCCGTAAGAATACGGGAATAAAATATAGCCTATGTTACTCCCCGTTAATGTAGCTTTCCATTAGTGAAAGAATTTTTTAAATCGCACCAGCCGTTTCCGAGATTAGCCGGAACAAACAGACAGACAGACAGACAGACAGACAGACAAAAATTTTAAAAATTGGTTTTTTGTTATGAGTACCGTATATACTTTTAGTGCATTAAGTAAAAAGCTGCTAATTTGAAATTACAAACAGACACTTCAATTTTATTTATTTGTATAGATAAATATAATAATATATATAAAAGATATTAATATATATTTAATGATATACATAATTGTAATTAAAAATCATGCTTATTTTTGAAAGCCTAAATTTTGATGCAATACTTGAAATTGCACCTGATAATTTGTAACTTAATTTTATTATATTTAAACAAATACATTGATACCCCAAACTGAGTGATAACCGCGTTAGTCGAGGTATAATTTCGCCTATAAATACATACAAATTATTTTTAGTTGGCCCGAAGACGAAAGAAAATGTTAATTTAGAAAAAAAAATGTAATAAAATCTTGGATAACCAAATACAAAATCACAGATTGAAGTTATGATGATGTAGATGGTTTCAAAAAAATTTTTGCCGGCTCCAAGATTTTTCTTCCGTAAAATTTTTTCGTAGCATGCTAATAATTGTTTTATTCCTTGTTTTTCTGAAAAAATACGCTCTTCGTTGGAGTTTATTTTCTAAAATTTGTAACCTTTTTGAATTCCTTATATATTTTTCAATTCCTATATTTTTCAATTTGTACTTTTACAATTTCCTATATATATATATATATCTAGTTCAAATTTTCAATCGTTAATAAAATACTTTCTATTCATCCATTCAAGTTGAAATACATTTTTTAAAACTTGTAGTGGATGACACTTGATGTTAATACAGTTTTTCAAATATTAATTCATTAATTTAATTAAAAATGAATAAATTGTAACCAAAATAATAAGTAGTAACAAACAAACAAAAATAGTCCAGCACCATATATAGAAACGAAAATTTTAAAATTGCAAGGAAAATCGCTTTGTATTTTGTCACTTAATATTGTGATTCTGTCATATGTATATACATATTTATATATTAATCGTAAATATCTAATAAAAATTAACTAAAATATTTTTTTTTTGTTGACCTAAGTAGGAATTGACCTAAAAATTTACATTACTTGTTTCAATTGTACTGAGGCTTTCTGTTAAATTCACAATTGTCATTCGATTTTCTTATTGAATTGGGTCTAAAGTCTTAAACTCTTCAATGTTTTACTCTTGCCCATGCATTTCTAAGAACTTATGAATTGTCAGCTCCTGACTGTGGGAATTCAACAGTTCTTAATTATACCATGGTAAATTAAAATAAATTTTTATGGCAGCGTCGATTCCGCGCGATAGTCCGAACATGTACATTAGGTAAACAGTAAGCAGGGAATGAGTAATCGAGTTGTGTAGCGTTCAAACAAAACACGAATTGACGAGATTTGAAACTCGTGACAATCCGAGATGGCGTGTCGGGGTAATAAGTCGAAGTATTACTGTGATCAAAACTCTGTCAAAAAATTGTAACCGCACACAGTGAAACAAAACACTATTTAGTATATATTTTTACCTCCATTAAAAAACAAATTACGCATTCACTTTGACCTTCACTGCAAACGTACAAATTTGTATCTACTATAAACCCAATTAAAATTTTACACTGAACTTCAAAAAAGATATCCAAGATAAAATCTAAATTACAAGCAGAATAATTTCAATTGCATTTAAAGTCTATCGTGGCACCCCTTCTAAAAAAAGTAGAATTTGAAAATGCTAGATCATTCAAGTTTACACGAAGCCAAGTGAATCATATGAAAGTCAAATAACCACAAAATGCAACTTACTTTTAAGTGACAAGAAGAATTAGCAGTAAAATATAAATTTATAATACCAATGGTAAAATATATGTATGTACCATAATTATAGCTATACGAGGTGTGACACACAAAAAAAAACAAGACAGGTCAAGTAATTCATTGTACGTACAGAATCAGTTCTCCGTGACATTATAACATTCAAAATAATTCCCTTCAGCATTCACACACTTCAGCATTCGGTGCTGCCATTGCTGGTAACAGTTCTGGAACGAGAAACTTGGAAGGCCCTTAAGGAGAGATTCTCCGTTTTTGCCAAAAACCTCTTCAACTGAGGTAAAATTTTAACTGTAACCTTTAAGCAAGATTTCACTGTAAGAAACCAAACAAAAGTCGCATGAGGCCAAATCAGGTTAATAAGGAGGATGAACAATCACAGTTATGTTTTGCTGGTCAGAAACTGCTTGGCAGATAGAACCGTGTGAATGGATGCATTGTCTCGGTGCTACAGCGATCCATCACTCCCCTATTCTGACCTTTTTTCCTAATTTTTTCAGGAAGTCTTTTTAGTACTTACATGTAGTAAAGTTGATTAACAGTCTGACCAATTAAGTGAGTGGGAACCTACTCATCTCACGAATTTTGGCAATGTTTTGGTCTGTAATCACTTACCTTGAGCGCCCAGCACGTTCATCGTCTTCCACACTGTCCCTTCCCCCTGAAAACCACTCATGCCATTCAAACACATACGCACGAGACGAAGTTTCATCTCCATAAGCCTCAACTAATATTTCAATGTTTTCGTGACTGATTTCTTAGGTTTCACAAGAAACTTTATGTGGATTCGACATTTTTTCCGGCAGAATGCAGTTGCACGTGTTCACTCAATGATGCAGTACTTCTAACTGGCGGGATCGGTTACAGCGAAACTGGCCATATGGTTGGAGGACATCACCGAAACAATTTTTTTTTAAGTTACACACTTGGTCTCATTTTTTTTTGTCATACCTTGTACAAAAAACAGCAGCTGAATGAGGGTTTTTGTTTAGTCGCACAATGAAGCAACACGAGTGCTATTGGCGAAGGACCTTGTATTTTTGAACCTGAAGAACTCTCAAGATGAGGAAGGCTTCTGAGCTGGTTCTCCCCCTCCCCTTGAACTCCCCTCTCTAGACAATGGGAGGATTTTGATTCTCGATAGATTCAAAGTGCATCACACCCTTTCTATAACCGGGGTGGGCATTAAGTCGATCGCGATCGACCGCTAGACCACCGAGACATTTTGGAGTGAGCGCTTTCACTAAGATCTATAACTCGCATATCAGAAGAAACATATTTGTGAAACACTGATGCCAAGTACACTGGAAAATCGGCTTTTCACAATTCATGCGGCGACATTATGTAGACGACACATGCACCACTATTGGAAGCGCACGATGATGTTTCACATTTTCTGTCACTGCAGGGGAAAAAAGCGATCACCACGAAGTCAGCTCTGGAAATTGGTTTCCCCCACACGGAGGGGGAACATAAATGTGTTGATCGGCTCTTCCCGTGATAACATGGGATTAGCTACTGAAACATTACCCCACACTACGCACTTCCTCGGGATTGGATTTTTGTATTGGCGTTAAGTCCCCCGACTGCACGGCACACGGCAGGGAACGTGTGTTAAGTATATTCGGTTATAGATTCATCGATTTACTTGTGTTCGCTGCATTGAAAACGTTTATACTCCACTGTCTAGCAGTCGTTCGTAGTTGGCAAGCATGGAATTTGCAGAAAAAAGGAAAGCAATAAACTTTTTTTCAACGGAAGTGAATATCATAGCAACAGCTTTTTCGACCAAACTGCCATACAATGCACATGGGAACATTAAGAAATGTCGCTGAAGTTAACTAATATTTATGTGACGCTTTATCTCGAAGGTTTAATTTACTCTATAGGACCAACAAACTTCTTATCAAATAATAAATATTGTAGACCATCACCCTTAGCAGACCATCTCTTAGCCATGAGTCTATAACCATGTCCAACAGACTACAATGGCCATAATAACCACTGACATTTAATTTATTAAATTCTGATATAACAATATAAAATTAATAATATTAATGTAATTTTGAATAACAAAAAAATTCTAATTTTTTTGTTTGTTTTGGTTTATAAAAGTTACTCTTATTTTCATTCAGTATGTATCAAGGATTTCTCTTCGATTTTTTTAAACAATAAATTTAATAATGATTTTTCTGAATGCTGGTAAACACGTTTGTGTTTAGAAAATAGAAGAAACAAATTACAATCGGACCTATGTTTAACAAAGTCGCTAAATCCCGAAAAAAGTTGGTTACATGGAAAATTTATTAAATACAGCTTCATACGTTAAAGTACTTCAAAAACCACATATAACCAATTTTAAATTCATAAACACAACTTATTATTTTAACAAAAATAAATTCACACGCTTTTTTTAAAAATTAATATCTATTCGTCTTACATACACTCATGTCCATAAATTAAAGATAATTCAGAATCACACAGAAATTGAACTCTAAAATAAAAATTTCACCTGTAGAATTATCACACACATCTTGAAGAAGAATATCCAAATTACAGGAAACCACTAGATGTCACGGATAGTATGTCACAATGACGAGAGTGTAAGAGAGGGGTATATAAGGAATGGTGGCAAAAAAGTAAAATTTTTTACAAGCGCTTTAAAAACCTTTCAGTGCAATAACCGCATAGTTATGGCACAAAGGAAACAATTGGATGATTTTTTACGTGGTAGATTTATAGGACGACTGGAATGTGGATGTACCCAGCTGGAAGTATTCAAGGAACTTGGAATCGCCCAGAGTGTCATCTCCAGGCTTGGCAACGATTCCAAGATGATGGTAATGAGAGTAGATGTTACAGCACAGGTCACCCCGAGTTACAACGCCGAATGAGGACCGGTATTTGGCAGTTACTGCCAAAAGAAACAGACGGAGCACAGCATGAGACCTGTCTCGTCAGCTCTCTTCAGTTACTGGTACGACAGTTTCAAGGCAGACCGTGTACAGACGCTTAGGGTACATTGGTTTATATGCTCGTAGGCCTGTCAGATGTGTTCCCCTTACCGCAACTCACCGTCGCCTGCGATTAACCTGGAGTAGAGAGCATGTATTGTGGACACCTCAATAGTGGTCTTGTGTGATGTTTTCCGACGAGTCCAGGTTTAGTTTGCAGTCTGATTCTCGATGGACTTTCATATGGAGAGCGCCAGGTACCCGTTACCACCAAGAGAACACCATTAAACGACACCGTTACGGTGGTGCAGGATGGCTCGTTTGGGGAGGAATTATTCTTGGTTCCAGAACTGACCTACATGTTCAGAGTGTAACGATGACAGGCCACATCTATCGGGATGTCATTCTGGAACAACATGTACATTTGTTTCGGGGCGCCATGGGTGCTGAATTTCTGTTTATGGATGACAACACCCGTCCTCACCGTGCAAACATTGTAAATGAATGCCTTCAATCGGAGGATATCACCCATATGGATTGGCCAGCATACTCACCGGACTTGAATCTGCGGTGCATGCCACTCTCGCCTGCGCCGGCAACTTGGCGGAATGTGGCAACCCTTTAGCATTATAAAAACTAATCCGACAGAAGACTGTTAAGCATTCACTTCTAACCAGCACTTTACAAATCCAATAGAGCATGCGTGGGATATGCTTGGCCGACAAATTGCAGCCCGTCAACCCCCTCCCACCTGTCTACCGGAACTTCGGAGGGCGTTGCTTGTTGAGTGGTGTAATATTCCCCAAGATCAGATTGATAATTTGATACTCAGCATGCGTAGGCGTTGTAAGGCCTGTATTGCATCGTCCGGGAGACATACTCCGTATTAACCATCATACTAACCATGTTATACTGTTTTTTGTAAATAGGTTATTTTTTGAAATTTGTTCCAGGGAGTAAAAATCGCAATTTTTATTAATTATGTCAAACATATAGCATCTTTTTTGCTCTTTACCTTTTGTTTAATAAATAGACTTTACAAATAAGTCAAATTTGTTTTGCTTCTGTCTCTTTCTTTGGCTGAACTTCATTATCCTTAATATATGGACATGAGTGAATTTCATCCATCAAAAAGAAACCTGCAAGGAAAACTTGGAAAAAAACATTGTCCCTAAATACACTGTACTTTCAACGTTAAAAAAAAATTTATATTAAAATTAATGTATTTTTTAATGACATTTTCTAATTTTAAGCCTACGAATAATTTTAAACATACATTATTCTATAACTAGGAATTTTAAGCATACGCTACCACATGCGTCCTTGAATTTAATTACTGATTAAATCTGGTAGTTTTATTTGCGTTTATTTTAAAGATTATATCCATTTGATTGCTCTAGGTGAGTTAGGATCCTGGTAATACAAGTTCAAGGTTCAAGTACAAGTTCAAGATTACCATAAAATGAGCTAAAAGGGAGAATAATTTGAAAAATATCCTGAAACATTTTAAATAAAGGATGAAAGAAAATCGAATTACAAGAGAAAACGTTCGTTACTTAGAAAATGCAATTCGCTCTATTTGGAGAATATTTTACATTAAAAAAAAAGTAGTAAAATGTTCTTGGTTCCAGGGAAAAGTTCGCGAAATAGAGAAATTCGTAATATAGAGGTTCGTTATATGGAGGTTCGACCATATATATATGTTTGTATGCAGATGATAAGAACAGAAAAATTTTCATACTTAATTAGAGAATTAACTCTTAAACACTCAAGTAAAATATAAGATTTAAAAATAATTCATATATATTTTTAAATTAATAAAATGTACATTAGCCTTAATAATTTTAATATTTAAAATATTGAATAAAAAACATGCTCGGTAGGACAATTCATATGTATTTTTAAAGTTTACTCATAATCAAATTCATATTCCAGAAAATTTCTGTTTAATACGTGATCCAGGTGCTGCATTCTGCAGAATTTCACGAAGCATGAATTTATTAAAATATTTCATATTTAAAAATATGCGTCACACGCTTGAATGTGGATCAGAAATATTGACTCAACTGCAAAATAACACGAAATTAAAAGTATAAAAGATGCCCCGCTCTCACTAAGATTATATTCGGTCCAGAACACTCATTATAACAATGACTTGGACAAATAAATTAGCTTTTCTATGCTTTGCGATACTCTGTACTCAGAGCATGTATGTTCTGGGTCAAGTTACTCCATGGTCAAGCGCAGAATTGGCGGATACGTTCATTAACAACTTTTTGTCAGCTATATCATATGCAGGAGTTTTCAGTGACGAGCAACTTGATGACATGTCAGCCATTGGAGACACATTAAGAGAAGCAACGGATAAAATGGCTAGAAGTCAAAAGAATTCAAGATCAAAGTTACAAGCCCTTAATATGGCTTTTGCTTCCTCCATGGCAGAAATAGCGGTGGTGGAACAGGGAGGACAAAATGTGGCAAAGAGAACCAGCGAAATAAAGGACGCTCTAAACAAAGCTTTTTATCAAACCACTGGTACCGAAGACACTCGATTTGTTGAAGAAATAGGAGGATTAATGGAAACATTTGCTCAAGCTGCCTCTGGAGGAAATGGTGTCAATGGACTTGGAGGATACGGAGGAAGCTTTGGATCAGGAGCACAAGGTGGCGACTCAGCTGCTGCATCCGCAGCCTCCGGAGGAAACGGTGGTAATGGATTAGGATCAGGAGGTGACTCGGCTTCTGCAGCCTCCCCCGCTGGAGGAAATGGTGGACGCTTTGGATCAGGAGGAGTAGGTAGTGACTCAGCTGCAGCAGCCGCAGCCTCTGGAGGAAACGGTGGTAATGGACAAGGAGGATACGGTGGGCGCTTTGGCTCAGGAGGACCTAGTGGTGACTCAGCTGCTGCAGCCACAGCCTCTGGAGGAAATGGTGGACGCTTTGGATCAGGAGGACCAGGTGGTGACTCAGCTGCAGCAGCCGCAGCCTCTGGAGGAAACGGTGGTAATGGACAAGGAGGATACGGTGGATCCTTTGGATCAGGAGGACCAGGAGGTACCTCAGCTGCTGCAGCCTCTGGAGGAAATAGTGGACGGTTTGGATCTGGAGGACCAGGAGGTGACTCAGCTGCAGCAGCCGCAGCCTCACGAGGAAACGGTGTTGATGGACAAGAAGGATACGGAGGACGCTTTGGTTCAGGAGGACCAGGTGGTAACTTAGCTGCTGCAGCCGCAGCCTCTGGAGCAAACGGTGGTGATGGACAAGGAGGATTCGGTGGACGTTTTGGATCAGAAGGACCAGGTGGCGACTCAGCTGCTGCAGCCGCAGCTTCTGGAGGAAATGGTGGACGTTTTGGATCAGGAAGACCAGGTGGTAATTCAGCTGCTGCAGCCGCAGCCACTGGTGGAAATGGTGGACGCTTTGGACCAGGAGGTGACTCAGCTGCTGCCTCTGGAGGAAACGGAGGTAATGGACAAGGAGGATCCGGTGGACGTTTTGGATCAGGAGGACAAGGTGGCGACTCAGCTGCTGCAGCCGCAGCCTCTGGAGGTAACGGTGGTAATGGACAAGGAGGATACGGTGGACGCTTTGGCTCAGGAAAACCAGGTGGTGACTTAGCTGCTGCACCCGCAGCCACTGGAGGAAATGGTAAGCGCTTTGGCTCAGGAGGACCAGGAGGTGACTCAGCTGCAGCAGCCGCAGCCTCTGGAGGAAACGGTGGTAATGGACAAGGAGGATACGGTGGACGCTTTGGCTCAGGAGGACCAGGAGCTGACTCAGCTGCTGCAGCAGCCTCTGGAGGTAACGGTGGCAATGGACAAGGAGGATACGGTGGACGCTTTGGCTCAGGAAGATCAGGTGGTGACTTATTTGCTGCAGCCACAGCCACTGGAGGAAATGGTAAGCGCTTTGGCTCAGGAGGACCAGGAGGTGACTCAGCTGCAGCAGCCGCAGCCTCTGGAGGAAACGGTGGTAATGGACAAGGAGGATACGGTGGACGCTTTGGCTCAGGAGGACCAGATAGTGACTCAGCTGCTGCAGCCTCAGCCTCTGGAGAGAATGTTGGACGATTTGGTTCAGGAGGACCAGGTGGTGACTCAGCTGCTGCAGCCGCAGCCTCTGGAGGAAATGGTAATGGAGGAGGACACGGTGGACGCTTTGGATCAAGAGGACCAGGAGGTGCCTCAGCTGCAGCAGCCGCTTCCTCTGGAGGAAACGGTGGCAATGGACAAGGAGGATACGGTGGATACTTTGGATCAGGAGGACTGGGTGGTGACTCAGCTGCTACAGCCGCAGCCTCTGGAGGAAACGGAGGTAATGGACAAGGAGGATACGGTGGACGCTTTGGATCAGAAAGGCTGGGCGGTGACTCAGCTGCTGCAGCCGCAACCTCTGGAGGAAATGGTGGACGCTTTGGATCAGGAGGACCAGGAGGTGACTCTGCTGCAGCAGCCGCAGCTTCTGGAGGTAACACAGTTAATGGACAAGGAGGATACGGTTTACGCTTTGGATCAGGACTGCCAGGTGGTGACTTAAGAGTGGTAGCCTCTGCATCTGGTGATCAAGGATTCGGACGAGGAATATATAGTAGCGGCTATGGTAGCGACTCAGGATCTGCTTCAGCCACTGGAGAATTTAGTGGCTATTTAGATGTTCCATTATCTGGAAGAGTTTCTGCTGCTGCTTCTCGTCTTTCGTCTCCAGCAGCTGGTTCACGAGTTTCTTCAGCTATTTCCTTACTTTTGTCGAATGGCATTACAAACACAAATGCATTATCTAGCGCTATTGGTAATATTATGTACGAAGTTGGCAACAGTAACCCTGGTCTATCTAGTTGTGATGTGAATGTTGAAGCCCTGTTAGAAATTTTATCGGCTCTTTTATCGATTTTGGGTTCTGCAAGCATTGGAGAAATTAATTACAATTCTTTGGGGCAATCTGCTGAGATCGTCAGTCAATCCATGCTCCAAGCCCTAAGTTGAGAAATTAATTACAAATCTTTGGGGCAATCTGCTGAGATCGTCAGTCAATCAATGCTCCAAGCCCTTGGTTGAATTTAATTACATCAGCCTTCTGTTTTGAATTTTATAACACATTCTTATATTTTTTTATGTATGATCTCTTTCAATAAATGATTTGCAAATTTCAAAATTGTTTTTCCTTATTTGTTTCATGTTGTTTTTTTTGGTACTCCTTTATTTTCGTAATTTTTTTTCGTAACATAATATTGAAAATTTTTTTATTTAAATTTTAAGAAATGTGAAACTACTAGAGATGTGTAATCTTCTTTCTGAACTCGATTAACGTTTCTTTTGAAATCTTAATTTTTTTCCATTCGAACTTCTTAAAACTTTTAAGAGGAAAAGTATAATTTTTGACACACCATTTCTATACAAATGAATGTTGATGTGTAACACGGATTATTTAGTATTTTAATTTCTTTTTTTCTCTTTGTAAACATAACTTCCGTATTACATAAATTTATCTAACTCTTCTTCCCTTAAGGGGTTTGAAAAAGGAAATATCTTAACAAGATGATAGATTCAAGAATCAAAAAGGAACATCATTAACTGTAACTGTGTTTGGGTGATAATAGCTTTTCTTCTAAACTGTAATCCAATGCATTGCACATTTACAATCTTACTTTTTAAACAAAACATCAAGGTGCTTTTCTCGGCAAATTACGAAACGTTTCATCTAAAAATATTTTTGTGCAGGTATAAAAACATTTTTTTTATTAATGCATATAAATTTTTTTTAAACAATCGAAAGTGAAGAACTCTTATTTAAATAAAGATCTTGATTGAATTTCTTAATATTTTTTTTTAAAAGTAATTGTGTACGCGCATTTTATATAAACAAACCTATTTCTACTTAGGTCAACAAAGAAAAATTTCATTTTAGTTACCTTTTATTAAATAGTTACAATTAATGTAAATATGTATATACATATGACTTAATCACAATACTAAGTGACAAAATAGAAAGCGATTTCCCTTGCAATTTTCCATTCTATATATGGTGATTGTTGGCAAGCTTGGCTTAGCTGGGAGCGCCAATATGCCAAAGGGGTTACTGTAAAAGCCTCGCCAGAGGCAGTCCACTTATTGTCGTTCAGGAGAGAGGGTCGCTTTTTCGTCAATAGCGGGTCAACTTCCCCCATAATAAACCTTGGATTGAATCACACCTATTTGTCGTTCTTTGCATTTCGTTTCGTACACCTCTCTCCCTCTTTCGCCACAGTGATGGATTATTATTTTTTTGTTTATTGAGTATTTATTCATTCATTAAATTTAATTATTCTAATAAAATATTACAGTAAAAATGATATAACTTTCTCAGAAATTAGGCCATCCCAGGTGGGATTCGAACACCCGACCTTTGGATCAGAAGTCCAACGGGCTATCTATTGAGCTATACACGACTTTCCTTTCTATATATGCTGTTCGACTAGAATTTTTATTTGTTACTATTTATTCATTTTTTAATTTAATTAATGAATTTATATTTGAAAAAAAAACTGTATTAACATTAAGTGCTTTTCCACTACAATTTTTAAAAAATGAATTTGAATTTGAATATACGAATAGAAAGTATTTTATAAACGATTGAAAATTTTAACAAGATTATTAATAAATAAAAATTTATAGGGTGAGTGTGAACTATATACATAGTAGTAGGAATTGAAAAATAAATACAGAGGACAAAAACTTAAAATTCATAAAAAACTACGTTATAAGTGCATACATAAAATTAAAAAGATAAAAATAATTTTTACTGATTGTTTATTCTTTACTTTTATTCAAAGTAGCGAAATAAGTTTTTCGCCTTCTAATTAATTCTAATCAAATTTAAGCAAATAACTTACCTGTGTACTTAAGCCGTCATTAAAACGCACTTTTATATAAAACAGTTCATTAGTATTAAATTAATAAATAATTAGTTTATAGCATTTGATTAATTTTAAAATAGTTTCTTCTAAAACTTTATCATCTATTAATAATTAAATATTAAATACAATAGCAAAGAAAAAAGTACGAAAGCAATACAAATAGCTCTAAATAACATATGCAATATTTGCTAAAGAAAGGTTTTTAAAATGCAAAGTATGTTTTCAAACTTGTCTTTACAATGAAGCAAAATCAAAAATTATAATACATTTAATCTATGAATATAAATTATGCCCTTATTAGAACACTGATAATTAAACTCAAATGTATTTAAAGAAGTAGAATAACATGATATAACTCAAGTAACCAAAAAAAATATTTTGTAATACTGATGTTTGAAAACCTCGAGAAAAAAATATGTTCATTCTAATGAAGGTGCACAATAAAGTGCTTTGAGAGCAAGCACACTATCATTCCACATTACTGAGGCTTGTCTTAGCTCTTTCAGTCATTGCATCATTAATTGTATTTTAAACCAACAATGTCTGATGTCCTGGTCTAACTCAGGGATAGGCAAACAGTGGCCCGTGGGCCCGTCAAGGCAGTCGGAAAATCAAATTTTAAAAAAATGATCTCTCTCCCTCTCTCTTCAATGAACATATATTCTTGAGCAATGTTTTTCTTGGATTTCTTCTTTTAGTTCAACAGGAGTAAATATAGATATCATAAACTTGAAGACTATGATAAGAATTTCACAATATTCACTTTCACTCCTGCTTCCAAGAAAAAATGTTGAAAAGTGTGGCAGGATACCCATTTGTCTTATTAAACTTATTCCGAAATTAAATATGCTTGCAACTATAAAGGATATGAAATTAGCACAATGAATGAGTGAGTGAGTGAATATTAACGTCCCACTGTTCAGCTACACGAGGGCTTTTGGGGACGGTCCGCGTAATTTTGAACCATGGTCAAGTGACGCGGACAACACCTGAAATGGCACCCCCCTCCTAACTACCACACCACACCAACGGGAGGACGTTTGAGCTCTCGACAGATTTAACGTGCATCGCTCCCCTACACGGCGATCTTCAGTCGAACTGGGATCGAACTGATTTAGCACAACGAAAAAGTTACGGTTTGCAATCCCGTGCTATTTATATTTTCAATCTTACGGGATTACATTATCCAAATCCCGGGATTAGTCTCGGGATTCGAAATGGACTATATATGAAAATTACTTACACAATTAGAATGGCTGAAATCACATAATAAAATTAAAAACATAATTAAAAAATTGGTTTAATAATATTTATTGAAACAAATCAAAACACAAAACTTAATTCATCAAAAGCAAATACAATAGAGCATAATGAATTCAATTAATATTGTACAATTTGAATTCAATAAAAATTTACCATTTGAATTAAAAATGGATGCTTGAGATTTTCCAAAATCTTATTGCAAACTTAAAATAGAATAAAACGCTCCTATTTTTTTTTCATTGGAACACTGTTCTTTCTTATGTGAAATATGTTTAGAATTGATAACTATATGGTACGACATTCTAAGGAAGTATATTTTTTAAAATTAAAATTATGAAGTCTGAAAACTGAATTTTTCCCGATAAACTCGCATACAAAGCACGTACAAAAGGATAGCGTAGATTTACATAAATTTTATTTCCCACAGAAAAAATACTTTCCTTTCTTTAAAAAAACTTATAAGCATAAAGTAATCATAATAAACTCTAAAATTAGCTCTAATAAAAATACTCAAAAAACAGACTTCAATATTAATAATAATAAATACATTGTAAATTTCATAGTCAAATAACATTCTGCCATTTAGATTCCTCAAAAAATGTCTTTTCGAAATATTTTTAATAACATTTAAATATTAATACATGCAATCTAATTTGAAAATATATTTATAATAAAAACAAAATAATATTACTAAATTTACCTCTTCGTAAATTAAAAAAGAAAAAATTGAAATAACTCACCTATATTCAAAAAATGTTTTTTGGTTACTTCAAATAGAAATAACAGCTTAAACATGTTATAAGAATATACTTATAATTAAAAAATATTACTAAAGTTATCTCTTGATGTATAAAAAAAAAAGAGAGAAAATTTTTTAAAAAACACATCTTTTTTTACTTAATATGATAATTCAGAAAAATGATTCATGATTGTTGATTCAGAAAAGAAAAATCAAAATTCATTATTAACATCAGACAATGAGTCACAATTTTGTTTATTACTGGGGGAAAGCAATGAATGTTGCGCAATGTCTCGTTTAGGAAGTAGAAGCTCTCTACATAGATTTTCTAAAATTAAATTCTTAGAAAATTTTGATGCGAAAAAAAAAATTAAAACATAATTCCAATAAAAATTAAATCTCGGGATTAATTATTTCAATCTCGGGATTTTAAAAAAAACTCCGGGATCCCAGGGCTGCAAATTCTAGAAAAAGACGAATTAAAACTGCTACTATTATAATTAAAAAATATATTCATAGATTTTATGATATAATGTATATATTTTCTGAGATGCATAGTTAACTAATGAACACTATCATTTTAAAAGTAGAGGCGCGGCCCTCATTTATCCTTCACTTTCAGAATGTATCTCTCGAGTCCCAGAGGGGGGGGCACCTGAGCTCTGATGATGCGAAATTACCAGGAATTTAACCTTCCCAGAGCATCCAAGTCAAACATGCACTCTAGGGATATTTAACATGCCGCCCAATCATACAACATGGATGCATCATGAAAATCCACCGAACCTGCAAACTTGGGCGTACAAGGGTAGCGCCTAACCAACAATGCACCCAACCGACTATCGCCATACAGGTTTGCTACTAGAATTGTGGGAGAGAGTGAGTATTAACATTGCATGTTCAGCTACACGAGGGCTTTTGGTGACGGACCTGGTAATTTTGAACCAGGTCAAGTGACGAGGACGATACCTGAGCTGGCACTTCCCCCCTACTAACTACCACACTACACCAACGGGAGGACGTTTGAGCTCTCGGCAGATTTAACGTGCATCCCTCCCCTAAACGACGGGTCTTCAGGGTACTGGGCTCGAACTCATGACACGCCAGCCATGATCCGATACCTTGACCACTTGGCTACCGCGGCCACGCTACCTGAATTGCAAACCACTCTATCAAGGCCGCCTTAGCTAGGAAGCTGGTTTAAAACAGGTTTAACCACAAATAAGTGTTATATTGAAGCTTAATAGATCGTTTTTGAAAGACCCTCGCAATGAACAGAACTTCCGAAATAAAACGTAATACGCAGATACGTGTAAAATATAGTTTCGATATTAACGGTGCAAAATTGCGATTATTGCAACACGGATTCCATATTACCTGGCATAAAACTTGAATTTAATATTACACGGTTTTGATATAAAACGAAGGGGCTGTGATAGCCCAGTAGTCAAGGTATCGGATCGTGGCTGGTATGACATGAGTTTGAACCCAGTACCACTGAAGGCCGCCCTGTAAGGGAGCGATGCACGTTAATTATGTCGAGAGCTCAAACGTTCTCCCCTTGGTGTGGTGTGGTGTTTAGGAGAGGGGGTGCCAGCTCAGGTGTCGTCCTCGCCGCTTGACCATGGTTTAAAAATTACGAGGTCCGTCGCCAAAAGTCCTCGTGTAGCTGAACAGTGTGACGTTAATATTCACTCACTCACTTGATATAAAACGATTTTAAAAAATAAAATATCATTTCCGTTCATTATGTGGAAATCCTAACTGGATTTTTTCAAACTGCGTTCAATAAGGGGAATTATCCCAACCAGATTTTTTTCAACTGCGTTCAATAAGAGGAATTCTCAACTGTATTGCTAAGAGAAAATCTTTGATTTTTTTTCTCCTGATAATATGAGCTACAAGTACATTAATATTTATTTATTTATCTTTCAGATGGCAACGGTTAATTATAAAATTGTATTATTTCATATATTATATCTTTTTTCTATGAGTATGAGATGATAATTTCAGATATCACAAAGTTTTACTCTTTAAGACTTGATTTCGATATAACACGGAACACATTGTCTTGATTTAAATTACAGTAATACCTCGACTTACCTACCCCGACTTACGCAAATCCGGACTTGCACGATTTTCAAGTGTCGTTTGATTTGTCTTTTGACGGAGGAGGATAAAATGGTAAAATTGGTAACATGGTTGAAGAATCTGCTGATCTTCTCAGACAAATAAATTCAGAAATGAATAGCAATGACATTCAAGAACTCCTGGATTCTCACAGTCAGGAGCTGATAATTGAGGAGCTCATAGAAATGCATGAGCAAAAGCAAGACATTGAAGAAGTCTGAGTCTTTAAACCCAAGTTCAATCAAAAGATCAAATGGCGGTTGGGAGTTAGATAGAAGGCCTCAGTTTAATTGGAAAAAAAAAAAAAGTTAGCAATTTTTAGAAAATCTCGACTCGAACGATAAGTTTATTTTTTCAACAAAACAAGGAATAAAAAATTATTAGCATAGTACGAGGAAATTTTTTTGAGGAAACATTTTCTTCAAATCGGCAGACTATTTTGTTAGATTTTATGAAACCTTCTATATCAAAATAACTTCGGCTTACGATTTTGTATGCGTGTTACCCAAGATTTTATTAAACATTTTTTTAAAAATTATGAATTTCTCTCGTCTCCGGCCCCAAATAAAAATAATATTCATATATATTTATATATAAGATAACACACTCCGACTTACGCGAATTCGACTTACGAGGTTATCACTCAGTCCCACAATTCGCAGTGGTCGCAGTAGCCAAGTGGTCAAGGTATCGGATCATGGCAGGCATGTCGTGAGTTCGATCCCAGTACCACTAAAGACCCGCCGTGTAGGGGTGCAATGCACGTTAAATCTGTCGAGAGCTCAAAGGTCCACCCGTTGGTGTGGTGTGGTAGTTAGAAGAAGGGGTGCAAGCTCAAGTGTCGTCCTCGTCACTTGACCATGGTTCAAAATTACGAAGTCCGTCGCCAAAAGCCCTCGTGTATAGCTTAACAGTGCGACGTTAATATTCACCCACAATTCGCATAAATTCGTTGCTGTATAGCTCAGTATGGATACAACAGGGTACATATTGCCCTGATTTATATTATGTACATATATAATTAATTTAATGAACAAATAAAATAATAATTTAAATAAAAAAGTAAAGTCTCGTATAATAAGGTTTCAATACAGTACGGTACGAATTAACCGTATTATACAAGGAATGCAGCATTCTGCAACTTTATAGTATTTACAACAAATTTACTTATAATACTTACTTTGTTTCGTTGTGAAAACACCTATTTATAATTTTTCCGTGCATAAAAATTACAGCAATTTAAAAAAAATTAGCTTAGAGATAATCTTTTACTTCTAAATGAAATAAACAGTTAGTTGGCTATACAACAAAATTCAACTTATTAAATTAGTCTACTACGATGTATTTTGACATTGCTAAGAAGCTTTGTTTTAAAGTTTTTAAGAACCTTGGATGAATATTAAAAATACAATAATCGCAGACAATATCTAGCCAAACTCGGTGCTAGTTTGATATCCTGGGTCTACACGTTTAGTTGATGTTCGCCAAGATGGGCGATAACATTACAATATGGTTACCTTGATATTTTAACATCTGGCAATGTGGTTGCCATGAGGATAACGTATATTAGAAATTATTTTATTGGCTTTTTCTCGGTGGTAACCCTATTAATTTCAGACGATTTTAATTCGATTTCTTTAACAATTTAACCATTTTTATTGCATTTGCTCTATCTTGCAAAATAAAACAGTCTTCTGTTTTATTTTGTGCTATTTTCGAATATGGATATTTCTAATATATTTAAGTGAGTACTTTTTATTTTTTAAAGAATGAGTGTTATACTTTTAATTATTGCTATAAATATATATCGACTATTTTCACTTTATTTTACTTTTTAAAAATGTTTTTTTAACGTTCCTTGTTTGATGAAATTCGTTGAAGTAACTTGCAGTTTTTGGAACATTGCACATTTGCAGTACTTTTTATTTGATATTCATTTTGATTTTTAATATACATTATGTAATTTTTTTATAATATAATGCAGTAATTATTTTTGTGATAATCATACTTTTTTGTTATTTGCAATTGTTTTTAATTATATTTCTACAATTATTGAATATGTTATTTATAATTGTTATTTATTTATAAGTATTATTATGTTATTTATTTTTATGATGCCGTTTATTCATAATTATTTATTTATTTATTGATGTGTAACACCTTTCCTCTCGGTTGCTGGATATTTGTGGGAGTAATTTCATGAAAAGGTACGGAAATGTGTAACAGAAAGTTGCGGAAGAGCGCGCTATTTAATTTGACCAACCAAGCGCGTCCCCTCCTTTGCGGTCTAGGCCGTGGGATCTTTGTTTTTGCTTTTTTTCACATTTAAGGATCATAGAAGAGCTAAGTCCTTTAGCTGGATCTTGTAAAGATATATCCAAGTGGGGTTCAACTCTAGCAGCCATTAAGCCTCCAGCCTTTTTCATATTGTTAAATTTAGCATTTCAAAAGATTCCAATTCAAAAACTCGGTTTGCGATTGCCTCTAAATCCACTTCGCACATACCAACAAGTGTGTTATTAGACTTCATCAAGGATAAACTTGTGATCCTTATGCACCTTGCGATCCTTATCAAAAGTCTGAGGGCTCACCAAACAGATTTTGACGTTATTTCACAAAATTGTACATTACTCATGTTGCCAGAGGCGTGGATCGATAATGACGAACATGTTTCGAA
>BMAO01016563.1:0-22944 GCA_019973975.1 Trichonephila clavata
AAAGTAAATTATATAAATTGGTTTTGATACTAATCTTCACGTGATCCCGTTTGTTCCTAGAAGGACTGCGTGTTTATTGAAAAAGAAAATAATTTACAAATGTTTCAACACTCAGTTTTAACAAGCTCTTCTTAGCACATAGTATTCCGATATCAAATTAGTTTCCTTAAAATAAATTTTTGTCTTTCAATTGTTCAAAGCAACAAACTAAGTACGTCATCCTCTATGATGGTTCCTCTATATTTTTGAACTATATTTACCAAAATCAATAAAGAAACACATTTAGAAAATTCTTCAAGGCATTACAAATTTACTTAAGTTTATAGATCTTCTCAGCTACCTAGGAAAAAACTTCAATGCATGAAAAAATTTATCACGTTCATTTGTGATCCAAGTAACTTTAACCTTTTTCGTCTATATAAATATAAATATTAATTTTTTTTCAACCAAAGTGATATTAACTTCAGTTGAAACCTATTTGACGGAATATCGTATGTGTGTGTCATTCAAAGAGAAGGTCTACTGGGGATTCCAGTTGTGTTAATTATAACCACTAGTGCTACGTTAAGTTTTATGTAATTAAGAAACATAAAAATGTATCGAGGATAAATTATTAAAATTTTTATTATAAGTTTTTAACATAAAATTTAAAGTAATTTTTTTTTTATAATACTATAGTCAATACAGTCACTGTAGTCTTCGAGTAAAAATGTCTCAGAATAATATCATAGTTGTTTCGAGACGAAATCAAAATTTACCACTGATTGAAAATTTATACCTTTTTGGATCTTCCAAAGTTTTCGAGAGGATTTCAGTATAGCAAAAATGACAATAGATGGCAGCAGCAGCAGCTTTCAAAGTGGAATCAAGAGGATCGCTTCCCATTAAAAGGCTTCGAATGAGAATCAAGCAGATCTGTTTCATACTTATTCTATCAGAAGCATTTTGGAAGAGAAAATACTTGAATAAAGATTTAGTTTCAATAGTTACTCAAAAGAAGAAAATAAGATTCAGTCGGGAAGGTATAAATATAATGGATAACAATCAGACATGCACTAACTAAAAAAACGACAAAAACAATACAATTTTAATCACATAAAAATGGCCAAGTGTAATAAAAAATAAAAAAGTAGTAAATTAATATGCTATTTTAATTTTTAATAATATTCTTTGAGTTAATAATCAATTTAATTATTTATTAAAGCTTTTTTTTATACAAACAAAAGAGAATGACGAGAGACCTTGCAACTTTGGACAAGAGCCAGGAAAAATAAAATCATGCATTCATTTAAAATTATTGATATAAAGTCTTACCGCAATTTCTGAATTTTGACACCAGTAATACTTGAACACGTTGAGCTGTAAAAGATTTCACGCTGACCGGCCTCGCAACAAGGTAGTTCTATAGTGGCTCATTTTTTCAGGATTTAAGTTGCGCTTGGCGAATTTACCCCGATAACATGTCAGAGATGTTACACATCGTATGCGACTACTGTAAGGCTCGTTTCTTTTTTATATAAATTCGAATTTTGAGAGCTCAATTAGGAGCAAGACCATTAATCAAAACTTTTACAATCTAATCTCAGATGGTACTTTTAGTTAAACTAAACTTTCAGGTTTGAAACGAGACTTCGCTTTAATTAAAAAATACCTTGAAATAAATATTAAATACATACGTGGCTTTAGGTTTCTTTGAAATATTGCTTTTTAACAGTTCAAATAAAGTTATTGATGCATCCAAACGAAATTCAGGTTTGAAGTGTTATTGAAACATTTAAGTTTTTGATTTCAAAGACATTAAATTGCGTTTCTATTTCCTTTGTATGCAGCTAGATAATTGCGACATTAAACTTACAAATTTCTAAAACAAAGACAAGAATGATGATTCAGAAAACCATATATTACTGAGAGTATTTCCTCTCGGAATTTAAACCCTACTCTATACGCCATTTGGCGTCGAAAATTGCAAACGATTTAGTAACCAACTTTATTTAACACAATATGAATATCTATGTATATTTTATGATAATTTGCTTATTCCTATGTAGGATATTAGGGAACAAGTTTCATATAAATCATTTTGATATGCTTGATGAGCAAGGACTTTACATTTATCTCACAATCTCAGTAAATACCGTAAAACGTTTAGCTAAAAATCCTTACAGAGACTTCTAAAATTGCAGTAGTAGATGCGAAAAAAAAAAACTCAGATAGTACGCTGAATCAAATTGTACGTTTTAGTTGGAGATTAGGCTTCTATTGTTAATGATTCATTCATTATAAAAGTATTTTCGAAAAGTTGCTGTTTAACAGTTCAAATAAAGTTATGACTAGTTAAACTCAAATGCACTGTTTGAAATTAAAAGAATTTTTTAAAAGATTGTTTTTTACAAAATTACACTAAAATCTATGTACACTCTAATTTTGATAAGGAGTGAATTTTTATATCCTACCCCACCCAAAAAAATATAAAAGTGGTGTAATTTTTGGGATGGGGTAGGGGAAAGCAGGACCATCTATTAACTGGCCCCTATACTATTCGCCATCTGGTGGAGAAAATGAGCTATGCTACATATAACAAGTTCAATTTACCCGATCCATGCATGTGGGTATTTTATTTAATCCCTTCTTTAGTTCCAAGTAGATTATTATTATATTTCATGCAGATTAGTTCCATGTAGATTATTACAAAAATGCATTTACCATAATGTAACCTATCCCGGATTTCTATAGTTCGAGCTATCTAAATTGTAAACACTTTTCAAGCTGGAATAGAAAAGTAGTGTTAACAACAAAAAAAAAATATTCAGATTAAAAATATAAAAGTTAAGCAGAATTCTGACCATTAACTAGAAACAAGTCCCGTAATCAATCCATTTTGCAGCTAAGAAATGTATGATTTTACGGTATTAAGGAAAAGTAATCAAACAAAACAGCATTTCGCGTAATACACTATTGAAGACCCTTTACACCCTATTCGGGACCCTGTTTCAAAAGAAAATTGTTTGTATATATGCGTAATTTAAGTTTGCAACTTATAGTTAACAAGATGTAAGTGAATGATTTCTTGGTATAATTACGAAAAGCGATAATTACCTCCAAGAGCTATGAATCGAAATTCAGCGAACGCCATCTAGTGTAGAAAAAGACAAAGTATTAATAGTTTTTTTAAGGGATGAATTTTTCTTATACTTCTAACCATAATTCAACAGTTGTATGTAATTTTTTCCTCAATTTATGACACTGATATTATGTTGAGCATTTTCTTCATGATTGCTTCAACAGATGATTGGAGACGCATTTAATATTAAATATTGCAATCTACATAATTTTTGATGATATTGCTACCACTAGGATTATACGATAAAAATCTATAAAAAAAAAATTTGAGGATAAAATAACATACATATTAGTTTTGATACTAATGTTCATGTGATCGCGGTTGTTCGTAGAACGACTGCGTATTTAATAAAAAAGAAAATAGTTCACAAACATTTCAACACTCACTGTCAAGCAACCTTCTGATAAAAAAAAATCTTAGGCCGTCGTCGAAAGAAGGCATAGAAATATATTCAATATTTACTTTTAAAACATCAGATAGTGTTTTATATGATATTTAAGGTTGTGTGTCACCTATCTGCAATATGATATTTGAAAGAGATTAAGAAAGCGCTCTCCATGACACATCAATTAATCTCTAATAATATTTTTAAGAAAATTGAGTGATTATGTAGAAATAAACGTCTCAGATTTCTTCCAGCCCATGATTCTACATTAAAAGGGTTTACTTTAAAAATTTCTTATAAAATATTAGGTCTCAAGCTATAGAATTTACAGGCGCTAACCGAATATGTAATAGTTGCATATAATGCAACTATTAATGTACTATAAGTAATGTACTATTGAAATGATATTTCCTTCTCCTTCTGCTATGCAATTTGGATGAAAACGTGCTTTAAATCCCTCCCAATTTTATGTATTTCAGAGTATATTGATTTTTTTTTACAGATTTATCCTTCCATAAGTATTTTAAATTCATGAATTACAAAAGAATATCCTTCCAATTATAATTCTGTACAAACCATACTCTATATGTATGTGGGTGGGTGAATAGTTAATACAAATCTAAATATATTTCTCTCGCTGAAACTTTTAAAATTTTTTCTTCTATTTACATGGATCACTGAAACGAAGCATTAACCTTACTATTTCATTGGATAGAGCTACAATCAACTCTCCTCAGGGGGCTCACCTTCTTCAGGTGAGTACGGGTTTCACGCTCCCGAGGGATCCCAGTGATTTTTATTTACCCCTCTCCTCTCTCCCCCTTTTTTTTCTTTTAGACATTTGTTTGCTTTGGGGAGTTCCTTTGGTTTATTGTTTTTGTGATAAGATATCACTGTTTTAGTTACATAACCCACGATTATTGCTTTCCTATTAATTTTATAACATTGTTTAAGCAAAAAAATTGAAAAGATATGTTTTAAAAACTTTATAAAAAAATCCTCTTTTTTTTGAATTAACATAGTAACAGGTCGGCGGCGTATCAATACCAATCTGCTGCGTACCTAGCCCTTAGCTCTAAGGGGTCTCAGTACCACCCTGTAGCCTCTTCCGCGAGGAATACTATTTGGGCAGTGGAAAGGACCCTTGTGGGGAAGGGTATGCGGCGGAAGAGTTAAATGCATCGCTGGCGACGGATTTGAGGTACGTTATGCCGATAACGTCCTAGAGGTTGAGGGCCTTGGTAGCGGATGGCTAGGCAGCGGGGACTCGTTCATACCGAGAAATCCTCCTTGGCTTCGGCCTTGGACCATGCCCTGCAGCACGTTATGGGAGTTTCCCCGCCGTCTAGCTTTGAAGAATCCTTCGGCGGTTCCACTTGGCACGTTAGAAAAGTGTGGGAATTCGGGGTCTGGCGGGGGCCTCGATGGAACTGGAAGGAATCCGTGTAGCCAAAAATATGATGACAACTAAAGAGAATATCGTTTTGCCGCCTCCTATGGAGACAAATAATATATCTTTAGCGCCATCAAATACTCTCTCCTGGGCTGACAGGGTCGAGAATTCGACCCCGTCATCAAGTCCAGGGTTTTCTTTGTGCCCCGACGGAGGCTAATCTCCGTCAAATTCTCCCGTAGTGGAGCAACAATTGTGTATTTGACTGCCCGTTTTTCATCATTAAAAAGAATGACGAAAATTTTCTTAACGTATCACCTTTCTTAATTCATAAGGCAATCACGAGTGCCATAGGAGCTGTTAAGACGATTCGGAAGATGCGATCTGGGGACCTGTTCCTCGAAGTTACATCTTCCAATCAAGCTTCAGCTCTTATGAATCTAAAGAAAATGGCCCATTTTGACATCACAGTCACTCCACACACCAGTTTAAATTTTTCCCACGGCGTTATCTCGGCTGCGGATTTGTTGAACGTGGACACCGACGAGATTCTTGAGAATTTGTGCGAGCAAAAGATCTGTCGAGTCAGACAAATCACAATTAGGCGGGATGGACAGGTGCTAAATACAAAGAACCTTATCCTGACCTTCTCGACTCCTGACCTTCCAAAGGCCGTAAAGGCTGCCTATCTCAATTGTCCAGTTCGCGCCTACATTTCGAAATCCGCTGCGCTGTTTTAACTGTCAGCAATATGGCCATTCTAAAACCACTTGTCGAGGTAAACTTACCTGTGCTCGTTGTGTGGAGACAGGTCATGATAGTACAAACTGTAAACTGAAGGAGCGCTGTGTTAACTGCAATGGAGATCATCCTTCTTATTCTCGTGATTGCCCGACTTGGAGTACTGAAAAAGAAATTACGACCCTGAAAATTAAAAATAATATGTCCTACCCTGAAGCCCGACGTGTCGAGTCCTCACGCACACCAGTCTCAGGTGTTAGTTACGATAGTGTCGCAAAAAAACATTTAAAGACATTTCGACACAATATTCAGAACCTGAAATAAAAACGGCGGAAAAGAACTCCCCCCCCCTCCACCTCCAAAGAAAATTGTTACTCCAAGACCTCCTAGCACTTCACCTAAAAGACCAAAGAGTCGAAGATCCCGCCAACGAGAAATGAATTCTGTAAGACCCAAAAAGAAAATATCTAATTCGTCGCCTGTTGATGTGGCCAACTTGATTGGCCAAACATTTGCTAGTGTATCCAGCTCCGATTCATATAGCCCTGTATTTCAGGCGACTAAAAGTCGTTTAGAGCGGACACCTATCAACTTCAGGTGTCGACAGCCTGTAAAATACAACTGTGACTTTGACATGTGGGAATTGAAGAGGGCCTTATCATCGGCCCATAATACTAGTCCAGGTCCTGATGGAATATCTTATGAATTGCTTCGCCATTTGAACAAGGATTCACTAGTAAGACTCCTGTACCTATTCAACTGAATATGGAGGGAGCAGGTGTATCCTACTCAATGGCAAGAAGCCATAGTGATTCCCATCCTAAAACCTGGAAAAGATACAAAGAACCCTCTCAGCTATCGACCGATAGCACTCACGAGCTGCTTTTGTAAGACACTAGAACGTATGGTCAATACCCGTCTCGTGTATCAGCTAGAAAAGAACCGATGCATTCCTCTGTTTCAGAGTGGCTTCCGTAAGGGAAGGTTCACTCTTGATAATATGATAAGCTGGAAAGCAAAATAAGAAATGCTTTTGTCCGGAGGAACCATCTGGTTCCTATCTTCTTCGATATCGAGAAGGCATATGATCGTACTTGGCGCTATGGGATCCTTCGCACTCTTTTTGATTTTGGTTTTAAAGGCAAATTGACAATATTTATAAAAAAACTTTTTAAATCTCCGCACTTTTAGAATTAGACTGGGTGGAACTCTCTCTTCTCCTTTTACTCAAGCTGAGGGTGTTCCTCAGTGGAGTATTTTGAGTGTCACCCTTTTTATATGTCATATTTCATCCATCTTAAATATTTTATCGCCCTCTATACAGGCATCTTTATACGTTGATGACCTGCAAATTAGTTGCGAAGACTCGGACATGCGACATATTGAGCGACAGTTACAAACTGCCGTCAATAATATTATTAAATGGTGCGACACAAACGGTCACAGTATTTCTGTGAGCAAGAGTTGCTGCGTGCACTTTTGCCGCAAACGGGGTATTCATCCCGACCCCGAAATATGCATCCGTGATGTACAAATTCCCGTAGTCCCCGATATACGTTTCCTCGGAGTAATTTTCGACCGCCGACTCACTTTCCTTCAGCATATCTTACATTTGCGGGAGAAGTGTGAAAAGTCTTTAAACCCCTTGAAGGTGTTGTCCAACACCTCTTGGGGGGCGGATCGAACATCATTACTCAGAGTGTATCAAGCCAACGTACTTTCTCGTATCGACTACGGATGTGTTGTATACGGATCGGCGTGCAATTCTGCTCTAAAAAAACTTGACCCTGTCCATCATATGGCATTGAGAACCTGCTCTGGTGCGTTTCGCACATCCCCAGTGACGAGTCTCTACGTCTACTTAAACCAGCTTCCTCTGGATTTACGACGGAGGAAGCTTTCACTTACCTATTATTTTAAGGTCTTGTCCTTACCTTCCCATCCTTTAAAATCATGTACATCCGTACCAACATGAAGAGATTATATGATGCCCGGCCATCTAACAAGTGGCCATTTGTGGATAGGATGAAGATCATGCTCTCTGATCTCGACCTACCTAACGTGGACTTCCTGCAACGAAACCTTTGGCGATTTCCACCTTGGAATGTGCCACGTTTGCACTATATAAACCCTTTTGCCTCGTACAGTAAAACCACTGTCCCATCTGTTGTCTTTCAGCGCCTTTTCTCTTACCATCGCAGTCGGTATAGTGCGTATTCGCCCATCTTTACAGATGGTTCGAAACGTGCAGGTTACGCAGGCTGTGGCGTCGTGATTGAAGATAACATGCTCGGTTATAGGCTCGACACTTCTTGAAGTGTTTTCACTGCCAAAGCTGTCGCCATATACCGTGCACTTTAATTAATCGACTCCTGTTCACCTCGTAAATACTGCATCTATACTGATAGCATGAGTGTATTGGAAGCGCTTGAAAATTACAACGATCGGTGTCATCCAGTGGTGTGTAATGCACTCGACATCGTTAGTCGACTATATAGCAAGGGTTTTGATATATTGTTTTGCTGGCTACCCAGCCACGTAGGGATTATTGGCAACGAACAGGCGGACAGTGCGGCTCGGTCGGCGACGACCTTTTTTCCTCTAGCTGTTCCGCTATCAGATATGAAGCGTGTCATCCGGCATCATATTTTTACAGGATGGCAGGAATCATGGAGTCAGCAGTTGGATAACAAACTGCACTCTGTGAAACCTATCATAGGAGCATGGCCTGTGATGCCAATGTGAAGGACTGATGTCAAGTTGACTCGTCTTCGCGTTGGTCATACTCGGTTCACACACAGGCATTTGTTGTTGGGGGAAGATGCTCCTCAATGCCCTTCATGTAAGGTCTTATACACAGTGCGTCACATTTTAATCGATTGTCCTGTTTTTAAGCATCATCGTATCACTTTTTTTCATACATCTGTTTTATCCTTGTCTGGCTTGGTGGGGGAAACACCCACCAGAATCTGTTTACTTTTATTTTTAAAATTGGATTTTTATACCTCATTTGACAAAATAATTTTAAACTATTCTAACTTTAATTTTTATGTATGTGCATGCCTGCATGCACATATATAAATATATAGGTATATATTTTATATTTCATCGGCATTTTTAAAATACTTTAACAAACGTATGGCGCAGTTTAGCCAAAATTGGCTCTTGCGCCAGTAAACCCTACAATCACTCACTCACTCGCTACAATCAACTAGAAATTTTTTAAAAATAATTTAGGTTATATTTCTTATTCCTTAAAAGATTTCTCAAAGGTACTCACGATGAAACTGCTCCTAATAAAAAGTGAAAAACAGCGGATCCTTACAACTGTGGTCCAGTTCTTTAGATAATACCGTCTTGAAATGGACTTTTTTTGTAGCAAGGGCAATCGGTTGTTGAAGACTGTGTTTTAAATGTTTTATCTAGGCAATATGAGTCTTTCAGATTATCTTCCTGCAAAGAAAGTAGTAATAAAATGTTGTGCTGAAAACCTTTTTTAATATATTGACAAAATGTTGTGCAATCTTGTTTGCACAACATGCTTATTATATATTTACAATTTATTCATTAAATCATCGATCGCTTGACTAAAAGAGCCACTTAAGCTCAGTATTAAACTCAAAATTCTCATGAAAGTTCCATCAAAAGAAAAACATTTTTATTTAAAGTTATCTCGAATTAGAGTTACCTGTAAGGCATTCTTTGTTCGGATTGGGGACCGTCTTTAAGTTTAGAAATTTGAGCAAAATTGTATAAAAAAATAAAGGTGGCAAACGAGTGATAAACACAACCACGTTTTTCATATTTTGTTCAGTGTTTAAATCCAGACGTTAATGATTTTTCGAAGATTTTCAACTGAATCCTACACATTTTAATATAAATGATAGCGAAGTCTGTGATGTATTATCTCAATCATTAATCAAAGTTCTTGTGTGTGACTTCTCTTGTTAATAAGGGTAAAAAAAATCTATGAATGAAACACTCATTCTAAAAATTTTTTAGAAATGCTGCTGTTTAACAGTTAAATAAAGTTATGGATGCGTGAAAACAAAATTCAGGTTTGAGGTGATATTGAAACATCTAAATTTAATGATTTCAAACACATTAAATTGCGTTCCCTTTCGTTGTATGCAAAGATTTATTGTCGTTAGACAGCAACATCACTTTATTATATGAGCAGTTTCTGTAATTTTGATAAGGACTGAGTTTTTATACCCTACCAATTTCAAAAAATTATAAAAGTGGTGTATTTTTTGTGTAGGGTAGGGGGGAAAGATTCCTTAAAAGAAGATTTTTGCTGCGTTAAGTTTTTAAGAATCATAAGTTGCATCAGAAAATTATTCCAATGAATTTTCTGATTATGCATTGACAGTTGGTACGCTTCTGAACACATTTGTTTTTCAAAGTTTGTTTCAAATATCTCTAGATTATCAAAAAGTAAATATTAGTTTCACAATTTCACTAGAAAAAGTGTAAAATTTTTTCATACAGTAAGTGAAAAGATTAAGCATACGTATACGGTCAAGAAGAATTCTTAAATTAAACCATTATATAAATGAATTTTATGAAGGAACTCCATTTTTCTCTCAATAATCTCTCTTATTTTTGTGGTCCCAGGGGAGAAGGCTTCAATTTCTCTTTCCAACGAATAAATGAAATGCATAGCCAGGAAATCTAAAATTGATAATAAAATGTAACTTTGAAAAGAATTTCGAATTTCGAGGAATTCGAATATATTAACATACACAAACACATATCCATCATTACACTTACTAGGTAATGAATTCAAAATATTTACTTTCGTGTAGAGGGGAGAAAAATATTAAATGAAACAGTATTTGACCACTACATTATTAAGGACTTTGTATTAGATCGAGTTTTACTCTAAAGAATAATTACGCAGGAAACAAAACAATAATGTATGCTTCTAAAAAATAACGATAAAAAGTCGAATCTTCAGAACGCGGGTGGAATCCCTACTGAATCAGTGCCATCTAGCTTCAAAACCATGAATTATAATAGTTATCTTTTCCAAGTTAAATATTGGTATATTATTTATGGGCACTAAAAAAGTTCTCTGATAATGTTTAAGGTTTACAACTGTAATTCAGTGTCATCACAGCTATAAACTTTACACACAAACGCTAATATATACAATTTGTTTTAAAATCTTCATTGAAAGACAGTTTGCCATCCATTAACTGACCTCTAAACTATTTGTCACCTGGTGTAGAAAATTAGCACCTCTGCTAATGTGTAGTCACCACATATTTCAAGTTTATCAAAGAAACCAAGTAAAAATAATACCATGTGTCGCACAAATCATTTACCTTGAAAATATAGTTTAAATAATGAAACAGGAACCTCCCAAAACAGCAAAATGACGTTTGAGTAGTCACTGAATACTCTACGTTGTCTCTTAAAAATATATCAATTTAGACACCATTTTAACATATGAGTTTCGGGACGATGATGTATTATCGCTTAGTCTTAAGACTATGGATTTGTGTCAACAAATACATATCTTTCGCTGAAATTAATAAATTCAAAAAGACTAGATCAGGACATGAAAATTCAATTTTAAAAGAAAATCGTTTAGTTCTTTTTTCATGAAAAGATATTAATGTTTTAAGTATACAAATAGAGTTAAAAATGCTTTAGTTGAAGTTTTGATACAAATACACTTAGCAACAAAAATGCATTTACCACTAGGTAACCTATCCTAGATTTCTATAGTTCGAGCTATCTGAATTTTAAACTCTTCTGAAGCTGGGATCCCAAAATTGTGTTAAGAAAAAAATATTCAGATTAAGAATATAAAAGTATTAATATAACCCACACAAATATTAACATAATTCACAAATATCATTCTTAAAAAGTATACTCAGGCTGTCATCGAAAAGATTCATTAAAATACCATCAATAACCACTTTTAAATCATCAGATACTATGTTGAATGATTTTTAACAATGTACATAACCAATATTTGCTATAGTAATTTAGAGATGTTAAGAATGACCTTTCCATAACGCAATATTTTATCTCTTATGTTTTTTAAGAGCATTCAAAGATCATGAAAAACAGGTTATACTTAAACTTGGGGTCCAGTTCGTCGGATGTCTTGAAATGGCCTTTCTTTGTACCAAGGACTTTCTGTTGTTGAACACCGTGCTATAAATGTTTTATATATTCAGGATAAGTCATTCAGATAACCTTAATAAAACAAAATATTGTAATTAAGACCTTTTTACTATATTGACTGATTTAAAAAAATCTAAACTGCATCAAATTCTTATTCATTATTTAAAATATCTTTAATAAATCATCGGTCGCTTGTCTTAAAGAGATGCCAAAGCTTATTCTTCAATTCTAAATTCTCATGAGAGATCAATCGGATGAAAAGTATTTATCTTTTACCACTATCTCGAAGTAGGTTTACCTATAACACCTTCTTGGTTCAGTTGGGCGACCATCTTTAGCTTCAAAGTAGTTGTGAATTTGAAATTCTGGAACCCAATTATGTAAAAATATTAAGTGTTCAAACAAGTAATAAGCAACGACATTCTTCCCTTTCTCAAACTTTTAATCCAGACGTTCAAAAGTTTGGGAAAATTCTCGAAATAATATATATGATAGTGATGTATGTTATATATCATCTCAAGCCGTAATCAAAATACTCTTTTTGGATTTTATTTCAATTGAAAGCATGTAGCTAAAAAGTTTACGTCATTACTCTTACAAACTTTGCAGACAAACAAGTTGATATGATATTTCATAAAATAATCAGACAGACAGAATATTCCATATAGAAATTTAAACAGTATTCGGTACGCTGTCTAATGGAAAAGTTACAACCACATTTGTCGCAATTTTATTTTATCGTAGTACGAATATATTTTATGATCATTTATTTATTTTTATGTAAAATATTTTAGAACAAATTCTGTATAATTCATTTTGATATGTGTAATACTCAGTGTCAAAGAGACTGAGTAAATTTCCACAGATTTAACTTACTGCATTGTTAAGATGCGAATATATTAATATAAGGTTTGAGTAGACAGGATTATTCAACGTAGTATAATAATCCGTCCAATAATCCTGTTACAGAATTATTATACGGGATTCATGATTATTCTATGTATTAGAAAAATTTATTCTACGAGCAGAGTTAAAAATATGCCTTGATTTGAAAATTAATATAAATAAACTTTTCGACAGAGAGTTAATCTTAGATTTCTATAGTTCGATTTGAGTAAATATCAAGATCTTCTCAAGACGTTGTCGAAACGCAGAGCCAAGAAAGCTGAAATTAAAAATAAAAATATAAATTTTAAATTAAACAGAAATTCGAATTCTGAACCTCAACTAGTAACAAGAACAGAAAACAATATTTGTCACAGCTAAGTAATTCATTGTACTTATGGTCGTAAAGGGGAAGTAATCAAACAAATTTGAATTTTGCCTAGAACATTATTCGAGACCCTTGCATATTATATTATTTAAAAAAGATCACGTAGTAGGCACTTTATCTCATAGTAAAGAAAAGGTAAGTGGTTAATTGTTTGCTATTAAGAAAGGCGGTACTTCATTGTGCAAGCTGTCAATCAAAATCCAAGCAACGCCATCTACTGCTAGCAACTCGCGTTTTTGTATTAATTTTTGTTAATAAAATTTCCAGTAAAATTTTCTTATACTCTAACTCCCACTTAAGCAGATGTTTATAATACTTTAAATAAAATATGATACTGATATCATGGTGAGCATTATCTTCAGGATTGCCTTAACGTTTCCTCCAGACGGATATCATATTATATATTGTAATCCACACAAGTTTTGGTCACGCTACTACCACTAAGATTGTTCGATTTAAATTTAAAGGATATCCGAGACAAAAGTAAATTATATAAATTTGTTTTGATACTAATCTTCACGTGATCCCGTTTGTTCCTAGAAGGACTGCGTGTTTATTGAATTTATTGAAAAAAAAATAATTTACAAATGTTTCAACACTCAGTTTTAACAAGCATTTCTTTGCACATTCTTCTAGTATTCCGATATCAAATTAGTTCCTTTAAAATATATTTTATTCTTTCAATTGTTGAAAACAGCAAACTAAGTACGTTATCCAAGTAATGTTTCCTCTATATTTTTGAATTATATTTACCAAAATCAATAAAGAGACACATTTCGAAAATTCTTCAAGGCATTACAAATTTACTTAAGTTTATAGATCTTTTCAGCTACCTAGGAAAAAACTTCAATGCATGAAAAAATTTATCACGTTCATTTGTGATCCAAGTAACTTTAACATTTTTCGTCTATATAAATATAAATATAAATTTTTTTCAACCAAAGTGATATTAACTCCAGTTGAAACCTATTTGACAGAATATCGTATGTGTGTGTCATTCAAAGAGAAGGTCTACTGGGGAAACGAGTTGTGTTAATTAGAACCACTAGTGCTACGTTAAGTTTTATGTAATTAAGAAATATACAAATGTATCGAGGATGAATTATTAAAATTTTTATTATAAGTTTTAACAGAAAATTAAAATAACTCATTTTGTATAATACTATTGTCAATACAGTCAATATAGCATTCGAGTAAAATTGTCTTAGGATAAAATCATAGTTTGGGTGAGTGAGTGAGTGAATGTTGGGTTTAATGGCGCAAGAGCCGATATCGGCTAAGCGGCGCTAATCAATTGTTAAAATATTAAAAATCCATTTAAAATACACAAAATATAGTTAAAAGCTCACAAAAAAATAAGTAACAAGCAGTAACAATTAGGAGAAAGATCATTAATCATTACTTTTACAATATAATCTCAGATGGTACATTTAGTTAAACTAAACGTTCAGGTTTGAAACGAGACTTCGCTTTAATTAAAAAATAATAGCTTGAAATAAATATTAAATACATACGTGGCTTTAGGTTTCTTTGAAATATTGCTTTTTAACTGTTCAAATAAAGTTATTGATGCATCCAAACAAAATTCAGGTTTGAAGTGTTATTGAAACATTTAAGTTTTTGATTTCAAAGACATTAAATTGCGTTTCTATGTCCCTTGTATGCAGCTAGATAATTGCGAAAATAAACTTACAAATTTCTAAAATAAGCGCAAGAATATGATGATTCAGAAAACCATATAGCACAGAGAATCATTCCTCTTGGAATTTAAATCTTACTCTATACGCCACTTGGCGTCGAAAATTGAGAACGATTTAGTAACCAACTTTGTGTAACACAATATGAATATGTATGTATATTTTATGATAATTTGCTTATTCCTATGTAGGATATTAGAGAACAAATTTCATGTATCTTTTCGATTTGTTTGATGAGAAAGAACTTTACATTTATCTCACAATCTCAGTACATACCTTAATATGTTTAGCCAAAACTCCTTACAGAGATTTCTAAAATTGCAGTGTTACGATGCGAATATAAAGGCTCATATGAGACGCTAAAATAAGTTATACGTTTTGGTTTTAAATTAGACTTCTCTTGTTAAGGAGGGGGAAAAACAATAAATGAATCAAACATTCATTCTAAAAATATTTTTGAAATGTTGCTATTTAACAGTTCAAATAAAGTTATTGATGAATCCAAATAAAATTCAAGTTTGAAACATCTAAGTTTTAATATTTCCGAAGACATTAAATTGCACTCCATTTTGTTGTAGGCAAAGATTTATTGTCTTTAGACAAGCAACATTACTTTATTCTATGAGCATTAATTTCTGTTAACAAAATCTTTCTTCCTCTGAAAGAATTCTCTTCTAAATGACTCGTTAAATTCAAATGCACATCACTGTTTGAAATTGAAAGAAATTTTTAAAGTTTGATTTTTATAATGTAAATATAAAGGGTTAAATCTAAGTAGGCTTTTATATAAAGTCTTAATTTAAAGCTTAAAATTTTTTTTGTAACACACTTGCATTTATCACTCCATTTTTATGGTTCCAGTTGAAAAAAATTCTATTTCCGGAAATACACATTATAATATTAATCAATTTTTCTAAGTTAAATATTGGCATATGCTTTCACTCTCACTAAACCTCAACTGCTGAAACCTGAAAGATTCGATATCGATCCCTTGTTTTCTAATGCGGAAACAAAATGGCGCCATTGGAAAAAAACTTTTGAAAACTTTTTAGGAGGCATAAAAATCCTTACAGAAGAAAAAAACTTCCTTTGCTGAGTAATTACGTAACCTCAAATGTTTACCAGTTCATTAATGATTGCACAACTTATGCTCAAGCTATTGCGATACTTGATTCACTTTTTATAAAGAAACGTAACGTTATATTCGCTAGACATTGCTTGTCGACGCGAAATCAACAAACGGAAGAAACTGTCAGTGAATATTTACAAGTTTTAAACCAATTAAGCAAAGACTGTGACTTTACTGATGTAAGGGCTGAGGAATACCGAAAGGAGTATATTAGAGATGCTTTCATACGAGGATTAAAATGTCCTCGCATTCGCCAACGACTCCTCGAAAATATATCGATGACTCTCGATCAAGCTTTTGAGCAAGCTAGAACCTTGGAATCAGCCGAAGTGCATGCAGCTTCTATTATGCGAAGTTCTTTCCCAGTACAATCTGCATTAATAAAAACTGGCGATATTTCAGAAGAAACCTTAGAAACACCAGCGGCTTCCTCCTTCTCAAGATCTCAAAAACGCTTCATTTGTGGAAATGACTTGCACTCACGAACCAATTGTCGAGCTAGAGATGTTATCTGCAGAAAATGTGGTGAAAAGGGACATTACCAGCGAGTGTGCAAATATAGACCCAATAGAAATTCTTCAAATGTGGTGGCTTCTTCAAACTTATTGGCAGCTATTTCGGGATCTACTCACTGTCTCCAGAAATCAATTGTGAAGGCATTGGTTAATAATATTCAGCTCAGTGTATTAATTGATACAGGGAGCTCTCTTAGTTTTCTGAACGAAAAACATGTGGCGAAATGTAAATCAAAAATTGAACCATATTTTGGAAAAATATCCATGGCAAACTCCTCCACGGTGACTGAAACAGTGGGTGTTTGTAGAGTTAATTTAAAAATTGAAAGCTTCACTTATCAAAATGTGGAACTTTTAGTTATGAAAAATCTTTGTAGTGATGTTTTGATTGGCCATGATATTCTGAACAGACATTCATCAGTAGAAATTGGATTTGATGGTAATAGACCTCCACTAACAATTTGTTCTTTGGCTGTAGCATAAGTACCTCCTGTTTCATTATTTTCTAACTTGAATCCAGACTGTAGGCTTTTGGTTACAAAGCCGAGACATCATACGAATGAAGACAATAATTTTATGGCATTGGAAGTTCAGAAACTTCTTCAGAAAGGAGTCATTGAGCCAAGTAACTCACCATGGAGGGCTCAAGCCTTTGTCATTAGAGGAGAAAGTCATAAGCCCAGAATGGTAGTTGACTACTCTCAAACAATTAATAAATACACGTTACTGGATGCCTACCCTTTGCCTAAAATAGAAGAGGTAATTTCGAAAATTTCAAAAAATAAGGTTTTTAGCAAAATTGATCTCCAAAGTGCCTACCATCAAATTCCTATCCAGGATAGCGAGAGACATTATACAGCTTTTGAAGCTTGTGGAAAGCTCTATCAGTTTTTACGTGTTCCTTTTGGGGTTACTAATGGAGTAGCTTGTTTCCAAAGAGTCATTGACAAAATAATTGAGGATGAAGGACTCACCCTCACATATCAATTCATTGATGATGTTACTGTGTGTGAAAAAGATCAAAAAGGACATGATGACAACTTTGAGAAGTTCCTGACTGTGGTAAAGAAGTATAATTTGACTCTAAATGAAGATAAGTGTACCTACTCAAGTAATTCTGTCCATTTGCTAGGCTACATTGTTCGGGATGGTATAATTAAACCAGATCCTGAACGACTAAAACCTTTGAGGGATATGCCTGTTCCGAAAGACTCATCTGCATTGCAACGTGCTTTAGGAATGTTTGCCCATTATTGCCGGTGGATCCGGGGGTTTTCTCAGAAAATACGTCCTCTTCTAGGAAAGAAACCGTTTCCTCTTTCTAGGGATGCTGTATTGACTTTAATTCCTGAAAGATGATGTGGCAAATGCTGCCTTGGCAACAATTGAAGATGTACATACCATTTCGAGTGGAAACGGGTTCATTCGATTTCGCAATTGGAGCTACCTTGAGTCAAGCTGAACGTCCTGTTGCCTTTTTCTTAAGAACCTTAAATACATCTGAATTGAGACATTCATATCCAGAAAAAGAAGCATATGCCATTGTGGAATCACTTCGTCATTGGAGACACTTCTTGATGAGAAAGCATTTTGAAGTGTTCAATGATCAACAAGCAGTCGCATTTGTATTCAATCAGTGACATGGTAGTAAAATTAAAAAGGAAAAATTAATCCGTTGGAGACTTGAACTTGCTAGTTTTAAATTTGACATTATTTATCGCCCTGGAAAGCAAAACGTGATTGCTGATACATTATCCCGTATAAATGGAGCTCTAACTCCCAGAGTCGACTTAAACAATCTTCACAACTCTCTTTGTCATCCTGGAGTGACACGAATGCATCGTTGGGTTCATTGCAAAAATCTCCCTTTTTCTTTAGAGGATATAAGGAAAGTCACCAACTCCTGTCTAATATGCAAGGAACTAAAGCCAAGATTTTTTAAACATGTTGGAACTCTTGTGAAAGCTACTTCCCCATTTGAAAGGTTGAATCTTGAATTTAAAGGGCCTTTACCTAGTGTTTCAAGAAATCACTATATTTTAACAATAGTTGATGAATTCTCTAGGTTTCCGTTCGCAATCCCTTGTAGTGACATTTCTGCGAAAACTGTAATATTGCATTTGAAGAACCTTTTTTCTATTTTTGGAATGCCATCATTTATTCATTCTGACAGAGTATAATCTTTCATGTCTAATGAATTAAAATCATTTTTAACATCTCAAGGAATTGCTACAAGTCGTACTACTCCCTATAATCCAGCAGGAAATGGACAGGTTGTACGTTATAATGGAATAATGTGGAAAACTATGCAACTTGCTTTAAGATCCAATAATATGAAAACTGAACAATGGGAATGTGTTATCCAAACAGCTCTGCATTCAATTCGCTCTTTATTGTGTACAGCAACAAATACCACTCCTCAAGAACGAATGTTTTCTCACCCTCGAAGATCCCATAACCGCTGTTCCATACCTACTTGGCTTACAAAGCCTGGTCCAGTTCTAATGAAAAATCAGGTGCGTGCTAACAAATATGAGCCAATTGTCCAAGAAGTGGAATTAATTGAAGCTAACCCTGACTATGCACATGTAAAACTTGGCGATGGAAGGGAAACAACTGTTTCTATAAGACACTTAGCTCCAAGAGGAGAAACTACCAGCTCTGAAGGCAACAAGGGTACAGAAGAAACTGTTCAAGTTCTTCCAGATCTACAGCCCATAAACTCAGATTCAGATACCACTTTAGAAGATTCGACTGAACCAAACAAGAACACAGTAGCACACTTTAGAAGATTCGACTGAACCGAACAAGAACACATTAGCATTGCGTACAGCTCCCCATAGGCAACCTCCTGCATACTTGAAGGACTACGTCAGAGACTGAAATATCCAGATTAAAATTAAAGGGGAGGGGGGGAATGTCATATTACTCTTGTAATCTGGCATCACTTAATTTTGTTTTCTGTATTGGCAACGCCTGGATGGGACGGTCTATAAACAGCAATCATGTAATCTCACTTCTAAGTTATTAAAAGCTTAATTCTGTTTATTCAACTCTCATTGTCTTTTTTATAGTACAATTTTAATAACTTAGAAATTGTCTTGAATCTTTTCGTTTTCAAATTTAATAATGGAACAACTGCTGAAACTTGAAAGATTAGATATCGATCCCTCGTGTTCTAATGCGGAAACAAAATGGCGCCATTGGAAAAAAACTTTTGAAAATTTTTTAGGAGGCATAAAAATCCTTACAGAAGAAAAAAATTTCCTTTGCTGAGTAATTACGTAACCTCAAATGATTACCAGTTCATTAATGATTGCACAACTTATGCTCAAGCTAATGCGATACTTGATTCACTTTTTATAAAGAAACATAACGTTATATTCGCTAGACATTGCTTGTCGACGCGAAATCAACAAACGGAAGAAACTGTCAGGGAATATTTGCAAGTTTTAAACCAATTAAGCAAAGACTGTGACTTTACTGATGTAAGGGCTGAGGAATACCGAAAGGAGTATATTAGAGATGCTTTCATACGAGGATTAAAATGTCCTCGCATTCACCAACGACTCCTCGAAAATATATCGATGACTCTCGATCAAGCTTTTGAGCAAGCAAGAACCTTGGAATCAGCCAAAGTGCATGCAGCTTCTTATATGGGAAGTTCTTTCCCAGTACAATCTGCAGCAATAAAAACTGGCGATTTTTCAGAAGAAACCTTAGAAACACCAGCGGCTTCCTCCTTCTCAAGATCTCAAAAATGCTTCTTTTGTGGAAATGACTTGCACTCACGAACCAATTGTCCAGCTAGAGATGTTATCTGCAGAAAATGTGGGGAAAAGGGACATTACCAGCGAGTGTGCAAATATAGACCCAATAGAAATTCTTCAAATGTGGTGGCTTCTTCAAACTTATTGGCAGCTATTTCGGGATCTACTCACTGTCTCCAGAAATCAATTGTGAAGGCATTGGTTAATAATATTCAGCTCAGTGTATTAATTGATACAGGGAGCTCTCTTAGTTTTCTGAACGAAAAACATGTGGCGAAATGTAAATCAAAAATTGAACCATATTTTGGAAAAATATCCATGGCAAACTCCACCACGGTGACTGGAACAGTGGGTGTTTGTAGAGTTCATTTAAAAATTGAAAGCTTCACTTATCAAAATGTGTAACTTTTAGTTATGAAAAATCTTTGCAGTGATGTTTTGATTGGCCATGATATTCTGAACAGACATTCATCGGTAGAAATTGGATTTGATGGTAATAGACCTCCACTAACAATTTGTTCTTTGGCTGTAGCATAAGTACCTCCTGTTTCATTATTTTCTAACTTGAATCCAGACTGTAGGCTTTTGGTTACAAAGCCGAGACATCATACGAATGAAGACAATAATTTTATGGCATTGGAATTTCAGAAACTTCTTCATAAAGGAGTCATTGAGCCAAGTAACTCACCATGGAGGGCTCAAGCCTTTGTCATTAGAGGAGAAAGTTATAAGCCTAGAATGGTAGTTGACTACTCTCGAACAATTAATAAATACACGTTACTGAATGCCTACCCTTTGCCTAAAATAGAAGAGGTAATTTCGAAAATTTCAAAAAATAAGGTTTTTAGCAAAATTGATCTCCAAAGTGCCTACCATCAAATTCCTATCCAGGATAGCGAGAGACATTATACAGCTTTTGAAGCTTGTGGAAAGCTCTATCAGTTTTTACGTGTTCCTTTTGGGGTTACTAATGGAGTAGCTTGTTTCCAAAGAGTCATTGACAAAATTATTGAGGATGAAGGACTCACCCTTACATATCAATTCATTGATGATGTTACTGTGTGTGGAAAAGATCAAAAAGTACATGATGACAACTTTGAGAAGTTCCTGACTGTGGTAAAGAAGTATAATTTGACTCTAAATGAAGATAAGTGTACCTACTCAAGTAGTTCTGTCCATTTGCTAGGCTACATTGTTCGGGATGGTATAATTAAACCAGATCCTGAACGACTAAAACCTTTGAGGGATATGCCTGTTTCGAAAGACTCATCTGCATTGCAACGTGCTTTAGGAATGTTTGCCCATTATTGCCGGTGGATCCGGGGGTTTTCTCAGAGAAAATACGTCCTCTTCTAGGAAAGAAACAGTTTCCTCTTTCTAGGGATGCTGTATTGACTTTTAATTCCCTGAAAGATGATGTGGCAAATGCTGCCTTGGCAACAATTGAAGATTACATACCATTTCGAGTGGAAACGAGTTCATTCGATTTCGCAATTGGAGCTACCTTGAGTCAAGCTGGACGTCCTGTTGCCTTTTTCTCAAGAACCTTAAATACATCTGAATTGAGACATTCATCTCCAGAAAAAGAAGCATATGCCATTGTGGAATCACTTCCGTCATTGGAGACACTTCTTGATGAGAAAGCATTTTGATGTGTTCAATGATCAACAAGCAGTCGCATTTGTATTCAATCAGTGACATGGTAGTAAAATTAAAAAGGAAAAATTAATCCGTTGGAGACTTGAACTTGCTAGTTTTAAATTTGACATTATTTATCGCCCTGGAAAGCAAAACGTGATTGCTGATACATTATCCCGTATAACTGGGGCTCTAACTCCCAGAGTCGACTTAAACAATCTTCACAACTCTCTTTGTCATCCTGGAGTGACACGAATGCATCGTTGGGTTCATTGCAAAAATCTCCCTTTTTCTTTAGAGGATATAAGGAAAGTCACCAACTCCTGTCTAATATGCAAGGAACTAAAGCCAAGATTTTTTAAACATGTTGGAACTCTTGTGAAAGCTACTTCCCCATTTGAAAGGTTGAATCTTGAATTTAAAGGGTTTTACCTAGTGTTTCAAGAAATCACTATATTTTAACAATAGTTGATGAATTCTCTAGGTTTCCGTTCGCAATCCCTTGTAGTGACATTTCTGCGAAAACTGTAATATTGCATTTGAAGAACCTTTTTTCTATTTTTGGAATGCCATCATTTATTCATTCTGACAGAGTATCATCTTTCATGTCTAACGAATTAAAATCATTTTTAACATCTCAAGGAATTGCTACAAGTCGTACTACTCCCTATAATCCAGCAGGAATTGGACAGGTTGAACGTTATAATGGAATAATCTGGAAAACTATGCAACTTGCTTTAAGATCCAATAATATGAAAACTGAACAATGGGAATGTGTTATCCAAACAGCTCTGCATTCAATTCGCTCTATATTGTGTACAGCAACAAATGCCACTCCTCATGAACGAATGTTTTCTCACCCTCGAAGATCCCATAACCGCTGTTCCATACCTACTTGGCTTACAAAGCCTGGTCCAGTTCTAATGAAAAATCAGGTGCGTGCTAACAAATATGAGCCAATTGTCCAAGAAGTGGAATTAATTGAAGCTAACCCTGACTATGCACATGTAAAACTTGGCGATGGAAGGGAAACAACTGTTTCTATAAGACACTTAGCTCCAAGAGGAGAAACTACCAGCTCTGAAGGCAACAAGGGTACAGAAGAAAGTGTTCAAGTTCTTCCAGATCTACAGCCATAAAC
>BMAO01016564.1:0-11716 GCA_019973975.1 Trichonephila clavata
ATTGCACTTATGATGACCTCAAATGTTTTTTTTTCATTTGCAGCACATTTTGTTTTCCATAAATCATAAAATCATTGGGGATTAATCCATGGCATGTGGTAATATGAAAGTACATAAAAATTTGTACACATGTTACATATACCGTAATTTCGCGCGTATAGTCCGCGGACTATCTGTGTTTAAAATGCGAATTTTGAAGCTGCGGACTATCCACCAGTGCGGATAATACGCTGGTTGTTCACGGTAAAAATCGTTGAAATTTAAAAAACACGCTGTCGTGAACTGCCGATGATCGGGATTATAAAAGCCGGGATTGTTAGTGAAAGCGAGGAAATCACTGACAGTGAAGATAGTGATGCTGAAAATGAACTTTCGAACACTCTTCCCGAAAATATATATTAGAACTGTTTAATTCTGATACCGATGAATCGGACTTTGAAAGTTTTCGTTAATGTAGTAGAATGTGTGATTAATTAATATATGATTAATTAGTAAGCACTGTTTTTTATTTGTTTTTAGCGTTTTATTTCTGAAGGTATATTAGTAAGGAAGTACTTTTTTTCTATTTTTACTTAGTTCTTTGTTTCTAAATACATTAATATTGCCGTATTAAAATAACATAATTTCGGACGTATAGTCCACGGACTATCAATGGTGCGGACTATCTGACGATTTTTGAAATTTTTTTATATAAAATCGTGTTGCGGACTATACGATGGTGCGGACTATACGTGCGAAATTACGGTAATGCATCTTTTCTAGGACTTTTATCCTTACCAATGTAGTTATATTTATGTACTATTTTTACTTAGCGGGGCTGTAAATGTAGATGGTTCTAAATCAAAGAGAAGGTGTACTTTTAATAATATAAATCTCAATAATATTAGTTTGAGGGGTATTGTTTTTCTTTTCTCTTAGTTTAAACAGCATTTTTTTTCACTTATTTTAAGCTTTTTTCTATTACTGTTATTTAAATTAATGTCTATTTTTTACAAACTCTGGAAAGTTCTTCTGGAAATGTTTGTAAAAGTATTGATTTAGACTGCATTACAGAATTTGTTTTCCAAATCGAAAGTCTATTCTAAAAATCAATTCCTTAATAAGAGAATAATAAATCAACATATATATTGTGAAGTATGTTAAATTAGTATCTTCTTTTGAATTAAGACATATAAAAAAAAGAGGGAAAAACTTGGAACATTTACAATTACACTGTAATTACAAAATCTGAAATTTGTTTCAACTGAATTATATTTTGGCATATCCCTTGTGATTTTAAAAATAATTGGCACCAAAGTGACATTATGTCTGCCAAAATAGAAACCATAATTTTTAGTAACCTTTTTAACTATATAATGGTGAGAAATTTAACAATTTTTTCCCCTATACACTGGGAAACATGAGTTCTAATGTTTATTTCAATCGTTTTACCTTAAACTGAAATTTACATTAGAAAGAAAGTTAAAAAATCTGCATATTTTCATTCTTTTTTTAACTCTAAACTGAAATTTTTGTTAGAAAGGAATTTAATATTTGCATTAATGGTATAACCAATTTAATAATGGTATAACAAAGCATAAATTTTCATTTTGTTCTTGTTTAAGCTAACTGTAACTGTTGTTAAAAAAAAGAAAATCCTTATAATCTTAATAAGGTCAGAGGTTTTACCATTTTTTTTTCTCCTTTTTACTGCGCATTTTTACAAAAACTGACTTTCACTTCTTGTAATATTTTTCTTAACAGCAGCAAAAATGCCATCATTGATTTTCAAGTGTAACACTATCTTGTTTCATGTTGCAACTTCAAGATGACTTTTGCACCATCTTGGTGCAGTATTTTTAACCACTTGCACTGGAAAGATGTGCTACGCACATCGTAATACTTTTGTCACAGAATTGCCCACAAAGTGGTTTGTACTTCGTCATTCGATTGTTACAGAAACAACCGTTCTAGTACACACGTCAATGAATTTTTTTGCCAGCGCTAGTGGTTGAAATCATTGCCAAGGAGTATACTATAATAGGATATTAAGCTTATTTCTTCTAAAAAAACCCAGTTTGTTGAACTATTCAGTATTAATTTTTATGTTGCAATGCAATATTTATATTGAAAAATAATGAAATTCTATAAATAAAAATGTGCCATATTTGTCAACTAAACATTTAAAATTACAATACTCATAAAAAAAAAAGCTTTAATCTGATACTTTTTTCATACCATGTGATCTGTTTGATTTAATTACTTTTTGATATTATATAATTTTTTAACAATTTCTTTGGGTTATTTTCCCTTAAGAAAATTGTAGTTTGTAAAATTTATTTTTTTAAAAAAAAAGAGAAAGCATTTAATTTATTATAACTAAATTCTCTTTAAATTTGAAGCTTAAAATAGTACATTTTTGAGATCCCCGATTAAAAATTCTCATTAAGTTCTTAATCACTCATTGTAAATTCTCATTAGTTTAAATCATAGGAATTAGTTGTTTATGAATAATATTTGTTTATACTAAGTTTAATAATTCTCTTCTTAATTTTAGATCTTTGAAAGTTGGCTTAGGAATTTCCATAGATTATTGGTATAAATTATATGGATTAGATGAAGTAAGAGTTTTGAAATATTCAAAATAACTTTAAATAGGACTTTTTTTGTGTTACATATATCATTAATAATTAAATTTTAAAAATTATATAAAATTGCAGGGTTTACTCTAGATTTACTATAAATAACTGGGTTCAAATTTGTGTGCAAGGTTGAGCATTGTAATTAGGAACAAAATTTAGGGGGGGGGGGATTGGTTTTAGTTATTTTTCAATTAGGAATGAAGAGTTGGAGCTTGCAAATTATGAAAGATGTTAAAATTATTATGTAATTAATGATAAATAAACAATCAAAAAACACTTTTAAGACAACTTCTAAAATGAGCCATAAAATTTTCAAAATATATCTTCATATGGAAATAAAACTGCAAATCTTAAAATAGTTATAAGATAGTAATGTTAAACAAATGCAGTTTTCACATTTATACAAGTTTGGTTTTTCAATCGCTATCATAGGCTTAAAGGTTAATATTTGGAACATACCTCAAAATTATTAAATTTGGTGGAAAAACTGAAGTGTTAATATTTAGGAATAAATTGCATCTTACCATGTAATATTTGTTAAATAAGAATTTATAGCTTGTAATTATTTAACTAAGGTGTACATAAGTTGAATCATAATGTAATGATATATATACATGTTTTCTAAAAAGTAACAATTATGGTTTAATTTAGTGTCGTATAACAGTTTATTAATTATTTGTAAACTGTTTAATACAATCTATTAATTAGTTTTATTTACATCTTTTTGTTAAGTCAAATTCTATATGTTAATCAATCTGTTTGTTTTTTTCTCTTTGTTGCTCATATTTCATTTTTCATCATCCATTCATGAAATGGTAATGTAAAATTAGTTTTATGTATGAAAATTGTTAGATGAGGCAACATTCTCTTATGCCTGGCATGACATAACTGAAAGCATTTTTCATCGAAATGTTTTTTGTACAGAATAAATTTTGTACTAAATAAAAGGAATATTTTGTATATAAGAGCTTGTATTTTGATTAAATTCTTATTAAAATTACAGTTTTTCTGTTTTTTTTTAAGTGTAAAACTATTGAATGTTATTCTATGCTAAGCAAATGTGAACATTTTAAATGCCTTATGTATTTAATTTTAAAAAAGTTATTTTTAAAATCAAATTTTTAATAAAGAAATTAAAAATTATGAAATATAGGATTATATGTTTATTTTCAATAATGAATTTTATATGTAAATTAGTTTTACATTGACCTTTCAAAATTTATTTTTAATTAAAATTTCCTAAAAATACATTTATTTTCTTCTCCAGAATTCCAAGGAATATATTGCTGAATTAAGAAAATGTCATTTGACATCAGCTACACGACTCCTGGAAGGTTGTTTACAAAATGGTGGATTATATGTCAAATTGGGTCAAGGTCTAGTTTCACTAAATCATATTTTACCTTTCGAATATACAGAAACACTTTCTGCTCTTCATGACAAAGCCCTTGTTCGTGGAGAGAATGAAGTTAGTATAATAAATCCAAAATATATAAATATTCCTTTTGATATTAAAAGTACTGAATCATGAACCAAAAAAATCTAATTATGTTTATTTTTTAATTATTAAATAAGTGTTTGGAATTTTTGCTTTTGTTTCCAAATAGTGGCTACATTAAATGTGTTTTATGCACTTCAAGTTGTACATATTTGTGATGAAAATTAACTATCAGTAAAAATTTCTGAGTGTTGCTTACCTAATTGTGCCATAAGTTCTGATACAGAAATCAGAGATTGTCTGCTGCGATTCAAACTCGGCAGAAAATTTTAAGTTTTGCCATCAGAGATCATCAATATTTTTTAAATAATTTCTGTCTTTCAGATAATTGTTGTTCTACATCATTCAGTTATTTCGCACTTTGAACAGAAGCATGCAGCAGATATTTCCCTGCATAAAAAAAAGCACTTGTTGGAGGTTTTTAAGGCTTTTAAACATTAAGACATCAAAAGGTTATTCATTTATCAAACCAATAACAGATTTTCTAAGATCAACAGCATTGCTGACAATATTATATGTGGTTGTCTGCTCTTAGTGAGAACACCAGCTCTTGTCAAACCAATCATTATGAGAACTTATTAAAACTCTTATCGAAAGTATTAATGTCATTATGTAATGTAAAATGAACATGTCAAAAAGAACAATGCGTTGCATAGAAATGATTTTAGATCAAGAAATTATTGAAAATAACTGGTCATTTTCTTACAAAGGAAATAAAGTGCCAGAGATACCTTAAAACAAAAGCACTATTGCAGCAACCCACTCATGAATAGCCACAGATGAGTTCTGTTCACCAACAAGAAAATTTTTGGCATTGAAGAACAAAATAACCGTGTATCGAAAAAAGTGCTCAAAAAGTTAAAGAAAAGAAAAAATGCTTTCAGAGAGCTCATCATCTGGCTTTTGTAATGGTTTTGTGGGGTATCAGATATGAAGACAAATCAAAAGTTCATTTTTTCAAGAAAGGAGTGAAAACCATTAGGAATGTATTATACACAGGATATGGTGTAATACACACTCCTTAATTTTGATCTTATTTTTTGCATGAAAAAGGTGCATTATTATGCAAGAATATGTGATATATTACATATTTTTGATGAAAATGACATCTAATTGCATGTGATACATTGTAGGCCTCATCTAAAGTGTCCAAAATTGTATAATGGCTTTTTCTCATTGTAAATTTCTTTTACATTGAGTCATATTTGATGTAAACTATAAATAATTTAATATTCTCTGTCAATGATGTTTTCAATTTGTGGATAAAACTTGGTTTAAAGCACTGAAATATTTAATTCTAATTGAAAGAAATTTCGGAACACATGTGGCACTTAAATTAGAATTTGTAATGTTAATTATATAACAAAAGAACTATAGTTCGATTCTAATTTATTTTTACTTTTAGCTTGAAACTCTCTTTTTGGAAGATTTTGGAAAACTTCCTGATGAAGTATTTGCTACATTTAATAAAAAACCTGTTGCAGCTGCTAGCTTAGCTCAAGTTTATAGTGCAACTACACATACCGGTGAAAATGTTGCTGTCAAAGTAAGTTCTTAATTGAAAAGAATTTCGTTACTTGTGTATTATCGCAACCTATTGGTGTCATTATATAAAACGAAGCACATGATTGCCAATTCAGCGCATATGACACATGTGAAATTGGGGGTGCCAACTTGGCAAGTTATCTTGAACTTTGGCAATTGTTGCAATAATACTTAAGAACCAGAGTTTCTAATATGACCTACTAATTTATTGTGTCTGAATTGTCAGAATAAATCCTATTCATAGTTTTTAAAATTAAATTGATTTTTACTTTTAAAGTGTGTGGGGGAGAATTATTTCTTTAGTTATTTATTCTTTATATTCCCTTTCATTTTGAATAATTTACATGTAGTATTTGATCTTTAATTTTTAAAAATACTATATTATAATACATGTGTAAAACCCAGTAGCTGTGTAATACTGCAATGCACTTCCACACCAGAGGTTTAAACCCCAGGCTGGGCAAAGTCGACTCAGCTTTTCATCCCTTCAGTGGGTGGGTCAATAAATGAGTACCAAGAGCTTGCTTGGGAACTAAACAATGGGGGTTTCACTTCAGACTGACCACCTGATCGGGACATCTGCTCATGCACCTCCGTGCCCAATGGTCACTTATACTGAGATGGACATTAGTAGGCCTAGGCCCTCATGGGCTGTTGCGTCACCGAGTTAAATTGATTCATGTGAAGGGTCTAAATTTTTACTTGTATTAAAAATGGAAAAAAAAATCAGAATAAATATCCTCTAATAGAATGTAAAGGTTCAGGCCTAATTGGAACTTTCCTTTTTTCCTTGATATCTGCTATTAAAAGAAAAATGTGAATTTTAATTAGTACTCGAATTTGAAATGTGAGATTATTATTTGAATAATTTGTCCTGTTGATTTAGCAAATTATGATGCACAAGACAAATATATGGTAGGTATCAGAAAAGAAAATGTTATTGATTCAAAATGAATTTACAATGAGAATTTTCTTTCATACACATGAGAATTTTCTAGACTTTTAGATAGTGTTTGAAATTAAATATTTTAAGTTAAAGGAATGTTTGGGAAGAACTAAGAAAAATATGTACTTGAAGACATCCAAATATACATCAATTCCATTTTTTGCAAATTGTACACAAGGTGACTTTATGGGTGAAGGTGATATGGAGGAGATTTCTATCTTTGATTTTCTCTACAGTGAGACACATATCATTGTTTACTCCCATAACCCTAGTCAAATAGTGTCTCCTTCTTATTTGGTTGTAAGTTTTGGAAAATCTTAGACTTTTAAAAAAATCCAATTAAAGTTGTTTTGGTATGGGGACCAAGAGCCATTGCTGTTCCTTAAAACCATAGCTTCTTTTGTATAATATACTATTTTTCATTAAATATCTTTGTTAATAATCAGCTCTATTATGGATTTTAATAATGAATTTAAATCTATAATCTGTTATGTATAGTTGCTAGAAAAAAAATTTCATCACTGTTCTCACCACTTTAGAAAGAGATATTCTTGACTGGTAATCAACATCAGAATGTGTTTTGGGCTGCTCTTATGGATAGTGTTTCTGTCTTATTCTTTCAGCCTCTATGCCCATCTCTTAGTTCTTAAAGATGGTTCCTTTATATTGATCATCCAACACAAAAAGTGGTAATCTGTTGCAATTGTAAAAAGTTTTCAAAAAGGTAGCTACAGATTTTCCTTATGAATTTTAGAACAATTTTATCCTTGATCAACGCAGGAATATTTAACTATCCCCCAGTGTAATTTTTCAGACTTGATGGAATAATCAGCACTTGAGTTGATGAGTTTTTATAGATGATCTATTTAGTTTGACATGGGTTTTTTTTTCATGCTAATTGAAATGCTTGTCAGAGGAATTTCTTCATTGGCAGCCTCTCCTCTAAAATAGGTCACCTGACTTAGTTTTCCTCATTCGATCAATATGGAGAACAACTGAGAAAATTTTCTGGTTATAGTGACTGTGTATGTTTGATGGAGAGACATGGATAGAGAGAGAGAGCTGTTTCTATAACTAGGTGTAAAAGAGTTCTACACAGCTACTATCAAAGTTATGGGGGTTGTTTTCCATATCTTGGTTTGTTCTTATCCCATAAACTTCTCCAGCCATGATAGAGAAAACAATTTTCATTACAATATATATTGTATACAAAAAAAAAAATTTAATTTGGCAGATATCATTTATGAACAAGTTTCTCTATATGTTGTGATTTTAAATAACTCTATAACTGTTTACTTTTTTGATCAAAATTTATCTGTATTATTTTTTGGTTCCTGTAAAAAAGGAACTCTTTGTGGATAAAATCAGTTTTATACTAAATGAGGATAATACATTTAATATATAATTATGATAAATAGCTGGTTTTAGAAAATAAATTGCATCCAATTGCTTTTAATATTAATTTTTAAAAAGTAATTTGAACACTTAAAAACTCTTATGCAAAATAATGAGCATCTAGATTAGTCAAAATGACATTTGTTTTTACAGTAAAATTTGCTTTGTAAATATAAGATTCCCTGAATTATAATTATGAAAATGTATCTTTTTAGAAACTCAATAAATTATGCATTTTGTTAACAAAGAAAATTAATAGAAAAAATTATTTATTTTTACTAATATATCTTCAATGAAAAAGAGAGATTATAGAAAGAAGAGAAAATTTTTTATAGTAATGGTAACTAAGTGTTAATGAATGCACTGTGTGCATTCTATTACATTAAGATTTGTTATCTGTAATGAAAGGCATTTTAAAGATGAAGGTTGGTTATGTTTTGTTCATTCATGAAAAATTAAATTATTTTTATTTCCTTAATAAAATCATTTAAATAAGTATTAGCACTTTAGAAACCATCACAAATTAAAATACTATGTTTAAAAGAACTTAACTATTTCCATTTATATTTGCAAATGCAAACTGTTTCAGAAAGATTCATATGTTAGATTAATACATTTGTATCCTTTAAACATGCATGTTTCATTTTGGACTCGTATTACTAATGTTTTAGGTTCAATATATTGATCTTCAACAACGCTTTAATGGAGATGTCAATACTATTTATATTCTACTTAAACTAATTGGATGGATGCATCCAAGCTTCAATTTCTCTTGGGTAATGAATGTAAGTGTACTTTATATATTCATTTCAGTCCCTTTATGATTCAGTCTGAACTGTGACATATTTATTTATATTTGTCTGTTACAATTCTGAAGATCTCAAACTAAAAGCTTTATTTTTCTTGCTTGTCCTAATATTTTTAATTTTTTAAATGTAAACTTTAAAATGTTTTCCATTTTTTTATTGGTTTTAAAAACAATATACTATTTTATTGTAAATAGTTGTGATTAGTGTACTTATAGTTAACACATGTCAGTTAAATTACAGCTATTTCTTATTTACAACACTTTTTATTTCTAATCTTTTAATTACAAACATTATTTTTTTTAGATGGGCCATTTTCAAACATACAGATTGATTTCATTGTTTAAGAAACATTAATACCAAAAATATTGTAAAGGTGCTCATTGTGTTTTTTAATCTATATAATTCATAAAGTGTCATAAAATATTTTAGTTTTTAAAGAGTAATTGAAATATGTATTTTGATTGAAAAGCAAGTTAAATTAGAGAACTTTTAATTGAGACAGAAACATTATAATATTAATTTTTATAGGGTTTTTAAATTATATATTTTTGTAAAAATTTTTACATGTTGCACTTATGCCATTTTTTCCCCCGATGGTTTTGGTCTATAAATACTTTTTTTGAAGTAGCCATTGATATCTTACCATGTGTCATCGCATAAAGAAGGCAATATTAACATTATGATAATGTTTATGCATATGTAAATGTCATATACTAGTAAAATGCATGATATATAAATGCTGAATATTTGTATATATAATGACAAATGATTTATATATATTTAACTTGAAAAACTGATGCAAAAAATTTCTTGGCAATGCCATACTTTAATTCTTATTTCAAAAGGATCTGAGTTCAATGAATTTTGAAAAATTAAAAGCTGTGTTTTCCTTTCCTGTTTTGGTTTTTAACAAAATGTGCTATGGTAGCTGTTGGTCATGTTTTAGAGCTCATGTCCATCAGGTTGTGAGTTTGAGTCCTTGTGCTGCTGAAGACCTGTCCTGTAGAAAGACATGCTCATTAAATGTGTCAAGACTTTAAGTCTTCCATTTGTGTGGTGCGTTAAGAGAACGGGTGCCAGTTGAGGTGTTGTCCTCATCACTTGACCCAGGTTCAAAATTACGAGGTCTGTCACCAAAAGCCTTTGTATTGCATTATAGTGTGACATTTATAAACACTCATTCACTTAAGAATTTACAAATTTAACGAAGCTCATAGTTGGCAATTTGGTGAGTTAGCTTGAAAGTTGGGATGGTTGCAATAGTTCATAAGTACCAATCAATCAGTTCTAACAAAAATTATTAAGAATGCAAATGGCTCGCCTTTTAAAAAAACAAATCTTAGGACATAAATAAAATCTATGAATTTATCATCTAAGAGTTTTACTAATTAAATTAGTAATTAAATGTAATTAAGTATGTTAATAACCTTAAAGTAATATTTAAAAACTTATTCAAAATTGATAAAAAATTCTATTCAAAAGGACCTCAGTATTCAACTTCATCTAATATCTGAAAATCACCTAAGTATGTATCCAAATTAATAAACCAGTTCCCTAAACATCGCATAACAATGTCAGAAAAATGTAAAGAGGTAAACAAAAAAGAAAAGAAAATACTTGTTATGAAAAGTTGAAAAAAAATTATTAATGTAGTTGAACCCAATTGTAATAGCTAACTAATTTTTTTGTATAATAAAAAAAAAATAATATTTTTTTTTTAAATTTAGTGCATTTTGCTTTATTCTGCTAAATATTTAATGATTTTTTTTTTTAGTGTATGTTTCAAAATATTTAAATTATTCAAATTCCTATTTTAATAAATAATTTTAATTCATTTTAAAAGGGACAATATATTGTATTGAAAAGCTTTTATTCTAGAGTTGCTTTTGATTTGACCCTAATTTATTATCTTTGAATTCAGTAGTATTTGAAAGAAAGCTTGGAAGCAGAACTGGATTTCATCAATGAAGCTAAAATATGGAAAGATGTTCAAGTGATCTGAAACATTTGTTATTTGTTCATATACCCGAAGTTTATTGGAAATTATCAACGAAGGTAATTGTTTCTGAATATTTATATTGCAATATAAGTAAATAAATGTATAAATTCTGGAGAAAAATTAAATTAGAGATTTACCGTATTTACTCGAATCTAAGCTGGACTTTTTCCAATATTAAAGGTACTGAAAATTGGTTGCGACTTAGAATCAAATTTTTTAAAAAATTGCATTGTGGATGGGGCAATTAGAGAAATTACAGGTTTTAAAATATTTTACACTATTTTTTATTTTCCACAAAGACTTATTGAGAATTTGGGATGTGGCTTAAATTCGAGTAAATATGGTATTTTGTCTCAGAATATAATATTGAGAATAAGTTATTGTACTGTCTATTTTATTTTTGAATCATGTACCTGTTTAATAACAAATTTAATTTTTGTGTACTGTATAGAGAGTTCTAACAGCTGAATTTATTAATGGGGTCAGTATAAATGACATCAAAGGAATTCAGGCAATGGGAATTGATATTGCTGAGGTAATTTATCTATTGTTTATTATTGATTAAAATGTACCATAGTATTTATTGGAAACTTTTTTTAGGTATGTTAGTATAAGTTCTTGCCTTAAATAAAAACAGATAAAATTTTCAAGTTAGAGTTGTGAAAATTATTCAAATTTTTGTCATAATTTGTATCTTTTTTTTCTTTATGTATTAAGATATACTTGCATACAGAATGCTGCATTTAATTTTAATCACTTTGTAATTGTATCGTTTATATAAGCCAGTAACCCAGCCTCTGGACTGAAGTGATCATTTTGGTCCAGTGGTATGTTACATGCTTATGAAACCAGAGGTACCAGATTCTGTCCTCCAGATAAGCATGCCACTTCATTGGTGACCCT
>BMAO01016565.1:0-25832 GCA_019973975.1 Trichonephila clavata
AAAAATTGCAGTTAAAATTTTTTTTAATCACACAGCTTCCGTCTTTCACACGATATTAATTTAATATACATGAATTTTAATATACATTTTAAAAAAGGTTTCAATAATTTTAAAATGGAGAGCAGTATAAATTCGTGAAAAAGTACTAAGTTCTTAAGAGAGCTTAGCAATTTTGTGATTTATATATTCTAGTTTTTTTTCGCGCAGTGTAAAACTCTACTCCATCCAACATGAAACATATATTTTATAAATTCTCACAGTAAAAAAATCGTTTTAAAATGATTAAATATTTAAGGTAACCGACTATGTTCAGAGCTATGACTTTGCAAAAGCGTATAAATTAATGATTTTTTTTTAAATAATAAGTATCACCTAAATTAGAATATACATATGAATCATTTTAAGAAAATAATAATATTCAAAATTTTTAAATGCAATTTGAGAATTCACTTAACTTTCGGAGTTACTATAAATCTAAATAATAAGAGAGTTTTTGTTAGAAGTTCTCCACTTCGGCATGTTACAAAATGAATAAATCCAATTGCTAAATTATATATTTCAAAAATCTTAGCTATATATAGGCAAAAATACTATTACTTTCGAAGCATTTTTCAAAAAAGAAGAATATTTTTGCAAATTTGTCTTTCTTTCCTTTTTTACAAAGAAAATTAATAATTTTTAATGCATATATATAGAATAATATCCTATAAATAATTTAATATGCATATTCTAATTCAAGTGACATTAAAATATAAAAAAATATAATTCCTTTACACGCTTTTGCAAAATCCAGAGATTTCCGAACGCAGTGGAATTCTATGGAATAGACAGCAGATATAAAATAAGAAAATCCATAGAACATAGCAATTTTAATACCAAAATTAACTTAACACAAGTTTAATTAAAAGGACACAATAAAATTCAATTTTTTTTAAATACAATATTTTTGGACCTTTACAGCTTTGAAAGTCTCAAGAGATATAAGTTGAATAATTAAATTCACACAAACCGCATTTCTAATTTATTATCCTACGCTAGAAAGCTTGCTTCTGTAATAGTTAAGAGAAGAAATGCACTTTCAATACTACCACACGTTAATTTCAAATCTCATTCGGTAAAAACTGTCAAGATCTTCAGTTTTCAGAAAGCTGGTGTGAATGGAAGTACCAGGCGCTATATAGTTTAAGACCATGTGAGGCAGAAATAAGTATTACACATCGCAAAACTCTCATTTGGCGCAGCAGGGTGCTAGGTGAAATTCATTAGTGTGTCTGAAACTATTGACGCAGAGTTAGAATCGCGCCCTTATGACTAAATTAATTAAACGAATGTGTCTTGTCTGAGCCGTAGGCCAAAAACTGCTGCTGTTAGCAGTTGAATTATTAGGAAATACGTACAGTTTCTTTTTCTGGAAACTATTTAAAAGTGCCAACAGAGTAAAACTTTATATTAAGAGAACATTTTATAGTTTCCACGGAATATTAAAACCAGATTATAGAAAAGACCAAGAGCAATGCCTAGAGCAAAGCTTGCTCATGTGATCCTATGTATCTCTAAATTTATGATGAAAAGTGATAAAAGCCACAGAGGATATTTTCTTTTCGAAATGATTAATTTTATAGCATTTTCAAAACTGAAGTACATAAAAGGCAATAAACTGAATATTGTATAAAATATTAACGAAGTATTTTAAGAAAAAAAGACTCAAAATATTGAATAAGCACAAAATAATAAAAATAAAAACAAATCTGAGATAAAAAAAATGTCTTAAAGGTAGAATGAGACTCTTAACATATCTTTCATTTGCATATATACATAGATATTAATTATAAATATGAAGTAAAATGGATAGCGATTGGGGAGGGGGAATCATTTAACCAATTATTATTAATTTAAAAAAAATCATGAAAGCTGGCATGAATGCCATTCATTTTTTTTTTGAAAAGTAATTGAAGGTTTTGTTTGAATAAAATACTAAAAAAATATGAGTAAAGGGTTAAAAAATTCAAGTCGAGACACAAATTTAAAAAGAACTCTTATACAGTAACACCTCACTACAGTGGCGCACAAAAGTGGGGGGGGGAGGTCCGAAAACCCCCTCATGGCCCTTTAATTTCTTTTGAATGATTGTAATCCTATGTGAAAAGAACGTAACATTCAATTAAGTATTTGTTATTAATAAATAACTTTTATCATTAATGCTAATTATTTATCCAATTATTTATTTTTTACAGTTTATTGTTCTCGACAATCGACAAAATCAAAGGAATATATTAGACGGCGTATTGTGGTATGTGCTATATGAGAATGGTGGACTTTCAACCCTGCCCCTCCCCACCTCCGAAAAATTGCTGTGTGCGTCATTACCTAACTATACATTTAAGAAAGGTGTTATTAAACTTTTAGCATATTATCAATACTGGTGAAAAGTTTTCTGCATTTTAAAGCAAATTTTTTGATTGTTGGTATACTTAATGGATTTTCGCACACAACATTTCGACTGATAATCTCCTTTCGAAATTTTGTATATTCTGTTGATTAACAAAATACACTTTTAAAAATCCTTTAGAGTATTTAAATCTTAAAAATTACCTTAAATCAAATAATTAATGTTTTAAATATTCAGAAATTTCACGGTAAAAATGAAGCATACTCGTCAAGAACTAAAGTTCAACAAAGCAAACCTGGAAAATTTTAAAAATTCAGTTGAGTCTATCGATACTGGAATGAACAAAGATATCCAATAACATATTTCCCTTGCAATTGGAAACTAAATAAAAATTCAGAAAATTAAGTTTTAGATATCACTGCAAGAACAAATAAAACTTAATATCAAAAAATAACTTTCCAAACACATTTTAATTTCCATACAAAGAAGTGACTTTTAAGAATGGTTTCCACATCAACTTTATATTCACTTAAAATACAACATTTGTAAATAACATAGTTATCGGAATGGCAACGGTGGGAAAATAAGAAATGTATAAGATGAGTAAATAAATGTCGAATATATTTTAACATGCAAATAACTTCTTTCTCATTCATTTAACAATCCTGTCGAAACATGGTTGTAAGCGATAAATTTATTAACGCTTCATTGGTGACCCGGAAGTGATCCAATCAGTTCAGTACTGCTTAGAAAATATGATCAGAAACAAATATAAAATTCATGTATTGTATTCTAATATACAATCTGTGCACTCTTAAAATCAGTACTACTTCAAATTATGAGAAATATTTATCAGAATGAAACCAGCTTTTTTAGAATTTGTGGGTGGCCGGCTGGATTGGTTTGTCGCTGGCATTATGCACCCAAGGTTGCGGGTTCGACCCCGGTCCAAGTCGGTGGATTTTCATAATGCAGAACACCGACAGCAGCCCTGTCGCATGATTATATGGCATGAAAAAGATCCCTAGAGTGTCTATTTGGCTTGGGCTCCCTCGGGAAAATTAAACCCTAGTACAGGTTCGCATCGTTAGAGTTAGGTGCCTCTGTCTGTGGAGGAAAATGGGCGTCAAAATTAACTGCGGCGATTGGTATCCGCCTATAGAGTACCACACTAAAAAGAGATACCAGCTCCCAGGGATTGTACTAGGTATGCAAATTTAAAACACCAATCCCAACACAATTGAAATAAAAAAGAATTTATGAGCGTCAAAATATCCACAAAATTGTCAAAGTATTATCCACAAAAGTTTGTTATAGTGATTCCAAACTTGAATTTAAATTTTAATTAAAATAATTACGACAGACATACTTCTGAAATCAACGCAACGAAACTATTACTTTCCCAAAGAAAAAGAAATACAAATATAATTAATAATTTTTACTAATACAAACAATTTAAAGGTTTTTATCACTTTCAAGGTTTTTGAATCAAGAGAAAAAAATGTATAAAAATATTGAAACAAACTAACAAATTATTAGGCTTTCATAAAACTATTCGAAGATATAATAAACATTTCTCTCCCACAAAACAAACTAATATATTTTCAAATGAAAGGAAGCAGGTGAAAAAAAGTGAATTATAAACGGCAGAAATGCCAGGAACATCATGCCTGATTCTAGAACTCAGTATAGATTTCCTATTCCTTAATGGCTTCGAGCGTAAATGGCAGAATTAATCGAAATATGTTTAATGCCATCTTACGAAATTTTATCGATATCTTCGATTTAAAAAACAAAAAAAGATACCTGATGACCGACGGAGAGAACCGATTTTTAGAACTAGAAAAAAACCCTCTCAAGTAACTAGTAAGTAAAAGTCCGCGCCATCTGGTGGCCAGAGAAATAGATGATTTCCATTTTTTAACCTCCTTAATGTACAATCGCTGAAAGCAAAATAAAATGGCGAAAGAAATCCAATAAAAAAAGAGCTATATTTATATTTTTCTTTCTCCTCTGGTTTTTTTACAGCGAAGTGAGCCGTAACTGACGGAATCAAGTGGAACGGCATTATTGATTTTCGATTTTCGTAGAACTGAGGCACACACTTCGCGAGGCAACGCTGATCAATTACTTACCTTTTGATAATATGCGTTTCGGGAAATATTGTGACGTTGCAAATGGCCCGATTATGCATGTTCGGTCTGAGGAGAGGTATACGTGTCACACAATGCCTATGATCAATGTTAAAGCTCAAGCAGCGCTTTGCCCCAAAGCCTGTTCCATTGTTTATCGTAACACCTTCACAAAGTGAGAAGTTCTGCAGGTTAAATCATGCAAAGAAATTCTAAATAACAACGTGTTTTTTTTAAAAAAACAATCAAAAATTGTTTAATGGATAAAAACTGCACTAAGAATTTCACATGATCTTATTTTTTTTAAAAAATTACTGTCCTTTCAATTTATATTTGAATAAAGGTGGTCTAAAAGTCACTTTGCAATTTAAAATGTGAAGAACTTTTCTGAAATTTGGGTTTCTTTATGGTTTGCTTCATTAGAATCAAGGCTAGGGATTTCAATAAAAAATACATTGCTCAATAAAGTGTTAAAAAGTTGTTAAATGCTACTAAGCAAATAATGATTCGTTTATTCTCCTAGCGAGGTTTATATGTGTCACTTGATTTAATGAAGGTAGTTTTTTATTTTTGTAGCTCCGGGGGGGGGGGGATCGTGTTTTAGTCAATACCCTATAGAAAAGTCTCAGCTTTAAGCCAAAATGCTCCAGATAAAAATTTCAAGAAATATTACAAATTTTTATAAAACAATTCTTAGAAAAATTTGTATTTGCCAAGTGAACTATATGCTCATCTAAGAAATGTTTTTTTTTTTTATAAAATATTTCTTAGTAAAAAAAAAGAATTCAAACGATGTGTGAATAAAAATATATCTTTAAAACCTATGAGCAAAATTTGGGCACCTAGAAAATCCGACTAAGTTTCTTTTATAAAATGGTGTTTTCTTTAAAAATAATATTGGCACAATATTCTTCTACACGTAGAGGTATTGTAAAAAGAACAACAGAAATGATTTTTCTTCAAGTACATTGTTTATTACCGTTCTACTCCGAAACAACAAGAGCGATAGCTACTGGCTATTGGCGACGAACCTTGTAATTTTTAAAAAAAATCAAAAATCTTATGGAAACGAAAATTATTTATTTCTGTTACACATGTTTTAGGTGAAGCTGTATTTGTGTAAGATTATGACCTTCAATCTAGATTTTGATCAATATATATAAACTGATAGACGAAAATTCCGAATATTTATTATAAAAATTCAACATTTATGTGTAAGTGGAATAATTTGTAGTTATAAACAGAAAATCCTCTGCCAATATTAAACGATATTCAACACCACCGTTTAATTATAAGTTCGATGATTTCATTTGCATATAGAGAAGATTTATTCAGTCGTTTACTACACGATTATTTGTAGATTATATATCAATACAATTAAAATATTAGCATTCTAATATTTTTTATTTTTATTGTTTAAAAAAAGTTGCAACCAACTGTGTGTATTACTCTTCCAAACTACAATCTCATTCTAATCTACGATATGATTTTTTGGTACTATTGAAAACACTTTTAAACCATTTATCCAATATTCAGCAATTTACTAGGATAAATAAAGAAAAACAATACACTTAAAACATTTTCCCGCCTTTATTACATTTAATATAGAGTCGCCTTTAAATTCTAGCTTAAATAAACCAAAGATGTTTATCAATATCTATACAGGGAATTCCCACAGAGCATATAACATTAGATCCAGAAAACCTAAATCCGATTTCAAAAGCAATAAATTTCAATTTATTACATAGTGAGTTTCCTATTTGCCCCGATAACACAATATATCACAAAAGGGATAATTTTTCATGTGAATTAATGAAAAGAGTATGTGTAACAAGATCAGGGAAATGGGATAACATATTTCCTTGTTCAGTGTCTTGTCATTACGTGTACTGAAAGATCAATTGAGATATATGTACAAAAGCAACCACAAGTTACGCTATAGTGGGTCGATAGTTATCCATGGGGGTGGGGGGTATGATAAAATGTTAGAAAATTATTTTTAGTGCTTTCTAGTTTATTTGCAGTTTTGTCAAGAAAGCTTTATTCGCCTTTTAACGAGTGAAGTATAATTTTCAAAAAAAAATATATAATGAAAAATATCCGATTTAAGATATGATAAATAATCAAAATTCTTTACCGGTCATCTCAGAACAAAGATTTTGATAATACATTATTTTTTTAATCAATATGCAATGCAGTGACGTATTTACCACTGTATCAGCAGTATCAATGATACGGGGCCCTAACATGTGTAATATTTTGACATTTTAAAATAAGTTTTATTAATACAATAATTTCTATTTATTGTTCAAATATTTATTTTGATACAGGGACTAGCTACACCATTGATGCAATGTAAACTTGAACATAAGGGTGGAGCGCGCGAATTTTTTTTCCCCTTCAGAATTTTAAAACCTATTATGCGAAAAGATGTGGTCTGATATATAGATGAAGGGAAAAATAAAATTTGAAAAATAGTATTTGTGTTTAGTACTACCATAGGGGCAATGAAGTTTAGGTATTGAGAGTTGTTTTTCAATTCCTACTATATTAGCTCACTCTCTCTCTCTCTATTCATATATTCAAAGTAGGAATTGACTTAAATTTTTTTTTTTATACTACTTGTTATGGTAAAAGTCAAAGTAATTTTTGTGAAAGAAAAACAGGTATTTTAGTACATTTTAACATTTATTGCAATGAGAGGACACCTACTAAATATATATAGTTACAAGAAAAAAACATCATCAACATTTTAGCAGCTTGAGTATTAATTAAAAAAAAACTATTATCAAAATCACAGTGCATGAAAAGAGGAAGACGGAAAAAGTTTGAAAAGACTGATTTGAAAGTGCAGGGAGAAACCTGGGTTGTGTAATGTTGTAACGTACGCCCTTATAAGTAATCCTGACCTTTGCTAATTTATGTTCTATAAAAATTATGAGTCTAATATAATCTAACCGAACTTAAATCTTTCCCACTTTTTCGAAAATTCAACTCGTGTGTGGCAATATTAAATTTTGAAATTATTTTTTCCAAATAGTTAGTTTCTGATTAATAATATATATATAATTTTTTGTCTTCATACAACCGCTAACCACCCTATTGAATATGTATCTTAATTACACAAAAATACATACTTTTAGTTACTGTTATTGGTTTGCGACACTTTTTTAAGCAATTTTTTTTTAAAAAAAAACTCTAAATATATTTATTGGTTATATTTTAAAAATAGAATTCAATACCTTTGGATAATTTTTCAATATTTTTACACCATTATGAGATAACAAACAAATATGAAATACAATTGGTTTGCTATATTTTAAATTGATTATATAAAAATGAATAATCATTGTTGTAAAAAAACTATGATTTGTTCGTACTATAAAAATAAATGTTACTCATAATTTTTAAGGCAATACAAAGCGAGCCTTTCATAAATAGCAACCTTCGAAAACAAATTTTTAATTAACATACTAGCTATATCTTAAATTCTTGCTTTACATATTGATTTCGTGTTTTTCCATCAGTAATTACTGTAAATACTTCCAATATTATACATTGAAATTTCCCCTTATAGCAATACATGAAATTGAGACACGATATATTTTAAATAATTAATTTAACTTAAATGCATTGAATACAACCATCTAACTACATACATAATTTGAAGCAAACCCAGTGGTATCATTTTCGCATTAAACAAACTCCCATCAATCAGTAGATAAATGAATACGCAAAAGAAGAAAATGACTTTTCCACAGCCATTATTCCTTTTCGAACAATTGCCTGAAATCATTGAATTTCAAAATACACAAATATCCCATTAGCCATTTTTCTTTCAACAAAAATCCCGCGCTCAAACGAAATAGAACGCAGTTATCATTCTGATGTTCTCGGTCTCCCAACGGAATGAGAAAACACAGGGTTCTAGAGGGGAAAAAATCCCCAGTCGTCATGCAAATGATCGAAAGGAGCGAATGGCTGACCATTCTGTGAGTAATTAAATGCATTCATTAGCCACGTGGCAATTAATCATGGAACAACAATGAAAGTCAGAGCCGTTCCTCTGTAATTGCCTGTAATAAATGAAAACAACGAAACACCGGCTTAGAATTCATTACATTAACACTGTTTCGTCGGACAGGAATCAACAGGGATCTCGTGTTGTACGTGCAATGTATTATGCAAACCATCATGAGCTCTCGTGGACATATAACTCATAGATTCACATACTATCTGTCTGATATAGCAAAAAGTGAGTACTAATTACTTGAATATGCATAAGATTAATGTTTAATAGGATTGTTACAAATGGAAATGGTTATACTAAAGCAACACATTACTGGAACTGGGTTGTTTAGAAGCACTTGGTTCAGTCGAATACTTATTTCTGAACATTAGAGTTCAAATGATTTTAAAACATTCAAATTGCTCTTTTTTAAAATTAAATATTTAGGTAATACAAAACAATTACTATAGTTAAAGAATTAAAATGAATTACATGGATATTTCTAAGATTACCACAGTATAAAATGTTAAATTTAGATGAAAAATCTCAATTTGTTCTGGAAAATTTTTGAATGTTTATGAGCGAGGCGAGCCTAACCAATCCGGTTGCAGCAAAGCATTCCGTGATTGGAAAATTTGGGATAAAACAATTTAAGATGCACTGGCGTAGAGAGGAGCTTCTGTGGTAGGACGACAACAGAATGGCCAGCGATTTTTACATTTATGTTGGGAAGAGAAGCTCCATCATTCATAGAATAAATAGAAGTTCAAGCTGCATTTCTGTAGTTAATCTTTTAGTAAATTTGTGACGGATCTATACGCGTTTCTACTAATTTCTTCTTTTTTCTTTAAAACAAAATAATTATTTCAACCAACCTTCACAGAGAAACCAAGCGTGATTTATGTAAAATATTCGGTTATATATAAATTCGGTTTTCGCGAGCTGAGGGAGAGTGAAGAGGTCAAGTTAAGTTAAGTGAAGTAAAGTGAAGTAAGTAATCTGTTGACACGTAGTGGTGGACAAGCTGAAGTTTCCCGTGAAAGATCCGAAGCATTAAGGATTCAGGTATCGTAAACTTGATTAAGTAAAAGCTGATTATTAGTGTGCGACGTAGTTGTAAATGAGCGTATTTAAGCTGTCTTAGATTCAGTTGAAGGTCTGTAATATTATCCCCGCATTTGAGTATCTCACCTCTGCACTCTACCATTGTTTATATACCTTAATTATAATTGTGTTGAGTCTGTTTCATAATCACTAATAAGAATTAATAAATCAAATTAGATTGGAATAATGTCTGTTGATTATTTGGTTTCTTCTACACATCTAGCCAGGTTTACAGATAGCCAGGAGGGTTCGGATGTAAGGGGTAACCAGAGGTTACCACAAATTGAACAGCTAAATTTAAAATTAGACGGAAATATTTAAACAAATAAATAAAACGAATAGAATAAAATAATTAAGAACTAAATAAAAAAAGGGTCTACACACAAAACTGAATCTTGGCCTGTCAGCAACATATTACGACGACATGAAAAATCTCACCTAAAAGAAATGCGGAAATATAAATGCGCATAAGAACCTTTTTGTATTGTGTTTATCTCTGCTGGATGTTTTTTAAAGGTCTTGTTGTTGCTTAGAAACGAAGCCGCCCACTTGTTTAATAATAGACAGAAGCACACATTTTTCGAGCTTTAATCACAATTTCATAAAAAATAAGTTCTGTGCAATAATGGATGTAAGCTAAAAGGTTTTAAAAGTAAGCACATTAGAAAATCTTTAAAATGAGACACATACAGCGAGGTAGAAAATTCGAGATGGTGATCTTAATTAACTGTTGTGTATTTACTAGTACAAAAGTTAAGTATTTGTGTTTTTTATTTATTTTAAACACATAGATTTTCAGTAAACAATAGAATATAATTTGATTTAAAAAAATACAAATATTCCACAGTATTTTTGAATCATCCCATTTTTAGTGATATGAAAAACAGTACAAATTAATCCAATGCTCAAACTTATCACAAAACCGAAGCAATTTCCAAAATAAATATTTATATTTAATTCAGATTTTTTTTAAAAATAGAATTTAGTAAAATTAATTTTATAATTTACCGATATATTAGATATACACATGATAAACAGATATTAGAAACACATGTTATAGATATTACCTTTAAATTTTCAAAAGATGAAAGGTTAGATTTTTAAGATGAAAATTCTGGTTAAGTTTGCATTTAAAAGATAAAATAACTGGTAATACATGGACAATATTTCTAATGTAACTCTCCGTACGAGGGCAAGAAAAAAAATTAACGTAATATAACCGGTTCTTTTAGTAAAAAAAGAAAATAGAGAATATTGATGAAATAAAAAAAAATTATCCTCCTTAAAATAAAATAAAAAAAATCATTTTGAATAAAGTAGTTTACTAAGAATCATATCATGTTCTAATAAAAGGAACAAAAAACTAACCGTATATAAAAGAAACAATTACACTATTACTTCAAAAACTTATTTAAAAGCCGCAAAATCCTAAAAACCAAACCAAATATCTTCAGTCTTTTTTTATAACAAGAAACGTCATATATACATAATTATAAAACTGCAGAAATCGGAAAAGGGTATTAGTAACTTTAAAATTCAAATTTACTCTGATAAAGAGAAAAAGATGCTTTAGACTTAAATTTCTTCAGATTTTCCTCGCCAGAACCCACTCGCAAAAATAAATACAATTTCCTTATTTTTAATGAACCTTCTTACAAAACAAGGTCTTTTCTCAAAATTTTCCCTCACGAAAAATCCCTATCTTGCCTAACCACCGAAGCCCGACAAGGCTTCTCTGCCTCATTACAAAGACAAGAGCGCGGTAGAGGCTTTCCGTATCGATTGAATTATCTACCAGAGAGTATCGTACGATATCCAGATCGATATCTAGGAGAAGACTCTTCATTTTCATCGTACATTCCGAATACAAGCTACGCTCACCACACCGAGAAGGAGGCAATTTGAAATGAGACATTTCAATAATTCCAAAGGCTTAGTTTTAATCAGGATGGGGCGGTCACAGATGGTAATTGGGAATGGGGCGGCCTCTTACTTGAGAAAATGGAGAAACATTTGCATAGACAACGTTATTCTTTTCACTCGTTTACACGCTCGTGTTTTTAAATTTCTCCAATGTGTACTCTTTAAAAAAACGATAAACAGGATACAAGTTAAAGAAATAAAAATACGTTCTGGTTTGAGAAAAAGATGTATTTAATTACCATATGTTTCAAAAGGCACTTTAAAAGACATTATTACAAAAATGAATCTTTTTTTAAAAAAAAAAAAATCTGGATTATATTCAAGACATTGTCTTGTGTCTATATGAATATTAAGAATTTGCTTATTTTTCTTTTAACAGAATGTTTAATTAATATTGAATCAGAATTCATACTTGGCATTTAAAATGCGTAAATAGTGACGTACTCACGTGCGCTAACTTAATATATTTACTCAAAGCTCGAATCTTATTTATTTATAATTTTATAATACTTAAATCAATTCCGAATACCCAATTTCGAAACGCGTCTCAGGTAATCACACACGAAATCATTTAAACCTATATTTTGAAAAATTTATTCATAGTTCCAAAAAAAAGACCTTGAATTCTTGATATATTTGTTGGTGATTTTCAGCAAAAGAATATCTTAATATTTTACAGGTGCCTTACTGAGCAGTTGAAACTTTCCCCCTAAAAATAACTAACCATTCCCCCTGTTTTTCCTTATGTATTTATAAAAGGGATAAATCTCTCTGTGACTTGCCTGGCACTTGAACATTGAAGATGCACAATTTTCTTATCCGATGTTAAAATTAATTAAATAAACAATGATGTGATTAATATTAATAAGCTTTTGTTAACTGCTATATATATGAGAACAAAACTTTTACTTTTAGAATACTTACTAATACTTGTTAGACTATTTACATAAAATTTACATCTGCCGAAAAGCAGCATTACTTTTTTTTTAATAAATTGCGCTAGATATAAAGCTTTCCACAAATAATAACTTATATCCATTTAAATTTTAAAAAAAAGTAAATAATAAGAAAAAGAAAATTATTTATGTGAATCAAATACGTAAGATAAGACAGATTTTTACAACTGTAGAGAACATAGTGATTTAATAAAAAAAGTAGAAAAAAATATTTAAAAATTTAAAGCGGCTAATAAATATTATTCTGCTAGAATATACTTTTTTAATAGAATTATCACAAAAGATATCTAAATTTTTCAGTCAAATGGCTCTCACTAGAATTTTTTACGAGGTTTCAACAGAATGATAATTTAAAGCATAAAATAAGTCTTTTATAATTGTGGAAACATTATTGAATTAGGTTGTATTTTAAAAATGTACAGATCGCAGTTAACAGAAAAATATCACGAAATAAGACAAATTCCTTTATTAAAAGGATTACAAATTAAAAAAAATTATATTAATAACACACATACACACAAAATGTCATTTCTTTTAAAAGTGACTAAAGAGAAAATTTACACACATCGTTATCTGAAGAAACAAGAACGTATTACGATCGAGACGGCAACAAATAAATCTGTAAAACTAGTTTCTCAGCAAGCTAAGTTTATTTGCCAAAAAGCAATTACACACCTTAAATGGGATGGTTTCGGGGTGAAAAAGACATTTCATCCAAATATCGATTTATTATTTCACGCATTTACTATTTATCACTTTTATTTGGATATAGCTGATAGCTAGTTAGTTTGTTCGATCTAATTAGTTCGGTTAACTAAATTCTGGCGCTTAGTTCATTAAACTCTCTAAGACGGTAACAATGAAGTTTAGTCCATTGAACATTTTATTTGTTACTATTCAGTTCGTTACACAATTAGATGATACTTTTTTTTCTTTATGTGGTTTAGTTAGTTTTAATTTACTAAATAATGAAAATCTATAAATAAAAGATTAATCACTGACAGTGAAAATTCTGACAAATATAATCGGAATATTGAACAGCGCGTCAATGGTTAATAAACCTTACAGTGTAATTGATATTAAAATGCAATATATATATATACATATAATTAAGAATTATATTTTGTATGTAGAACTATATAAAAAAAAGAACATTTTCACAAAAATGATTTGTTTAAAGAAAAGTGGAATAAACTGTATAAATATTAAATAAAATTTCTTGTAATTTTTTTTTTTAAATCATTGCTTATTTAATTAATTTTTATTCAATTTCTAAAAAAAAATTTAATAAAATGTAGATAATATAAGTTAGAAAAAAATAACTTCAATACTTTATTAAAATTATTTTACTTTTTATAAGATTTCGTTTATGAATTGTAGATTGTTCAATACAAAACATTTTTATACTAGAATTTTATCTCCAATCCGCCCAAAAGTTAAATAAATATTAAAGTTTTATCTAAAATAGAACATCTTGTTCAATTAATAAAAAATTCTGCATAGAAATGTATACACAATTCGTAAAAATTAAAAGAAGAAGCTAATCAATACTAGAATGCTCACGTAGCTAAATTAACTAATTTGTCTTTTTTTAGGGATAAATATTTTTCTTTTCATTGAGAAAATTAATCTTTCGAAACATGGTAAGCAAAAAGGGTAAGAATTAAGATTCCAAAGCAAGAGAATCAATCATACACTTAAACAACAGACACGCGAACTTCATAATGTAGGTATAAATAAAACAACATTACTTTAACATAAAATATAACAGAATTGATTTATAACGAGCAAGGGAATATTTTGAAGGATTCCAGATGTTCAGGTTTTTACTTCAGTAGTTAACAAACATTTAGTTGTGTTATATCTCTTTTAGTTTTTTTTTATTTAACATGTAAAATAAAAAAAAACTATTTTCTAAAAACTAAAAAATTGATTTTAATTAAAATCGATACAAAATTTTATTGGAAACCAGCAATTTAAAAATAAAGATGAGAAGCTGAAATGCAATTAATTTCAAGCAATCAATTCGTTTACGAATTTTTTCACAACAAAGTGAATATTCTTTTTAAGTGCTTCAAAGACTCAGAAAGCAAAATTAATTACCGAATTCTGAACGTCAACTAGTAAATCATTAATTCCATACGAAACAAGCAAATTAATTTTCTTTAAAAAATAAGGACGAATTTACACCAAACATTCCCAATTTCCATGATAGAAAAAAAATTATCCGTTTTTCAAACACTATACTCTCTCTCTAATAATGTTTAAAATTTGAAACAAAACAATAACCTAAAAATGTATGTCTCTAGTTTTTAACTCCATTTCGTAGGATGATGGAAAAAATTGGCGCGAAAAGCTTTTTTTTATATTGATTCAGCATTATCATGTAGTTTTGAAGTCATTTGGTCATATTTAGCAGCTCGCATCAGGGTTATGGGTTCAAATCTCGATGCTACTAAACAACCCCCAAGTAGCAAGACCCATGCACGTGAAATATATATGGGCACAAAATTCTCCCATTGAGGTGGTGTGGAAATTAAAGGAATGGAATGAAAGCTCAAGTATAATCTTGTCACATTTAAATTTAGCAGCTCACAGTCGCCAGTTATTTTCATATTACTTCTAAGTTCGACATTATAAACCTCAATCAATAGTCACTATCAATTCAGCTGGAGTATTTCTTTACAAATACTTTGAATTTCAATAGCAGTATCTTCAAGCGTCTTACGCGCTGATAAAACGTATTCCTCGTCTTTAAGCCCCTCTCTGTTAATTATCCTCCAAACTGTTGCTTTCTTCTTTTTTCTCCTTCCTTTCAAAGACATCAGACTCGACCAGAAAATCAAATAAGGTAAGGTCCCCTTTTCAAAATTCATGGAAATCGTTTTCGCGAAATCCTCCTTAATCCCTCCTCTCTTTAAGAAAACACTTTCCCCTAGGAACCGATTTCCACTCCATAACGTTTCCCCTTACGCTGAAATTAAAGGACGCTTTGTTCAATTTTAAGTCTATAATTAGCCCCAAGCACTACGATAAACAGTGTTCAATTCCAGAGAATTTTCCCTCAAGTAATCTTTCCGCTTCTTTACGAAAGGGGAGAAGACTCTTTAAAGCAAGTCCCCGACAAGGCCTATTTATATAATTAATCTGCCTACAGAGCACTTCTGCCGTGTTTCCCTCCGGGAACCACCCTGTTATGGCGTTTAATTACGTTAGTACACCACAGCAAGTAATGGTTCGAATTTGTTTTGAGGGAAATTCGTCGAGGGGGTGATACAAGCGACGAGTCTCAGAGGGACACAGGAGTAAAAAGTACGGAGAGTAAAACAGAATACTCTTTTCCTCGTTCAGTTTATTTGGTTAGCGATGACTAGATAATCAATAATGCCAAATATGCCACGTAGTTAAAAGCTATATCAAACATCGGTAACTGAGAACTTGAAAGTTTTAGTTACACACACACACAAAAAGTTTAACTTGGATTTGTTTAAATGATGTTCGAGCACAGCTGCGGTGCTCGTAGCCTCGGGGATACGAAGGAAACCTTTTAAAGATTCGTAAGAAACAAAAAACAAAGAGAAAAAGAATTATAGAACGATAAATACTATTGAAATCACTAATCATTCGAGGGAAAGTTACATTAACGTCGCTCTATAAAGCAACACAAGAGCTAATGGTGACGGATCTTGTAATTTTGAATCTCGGGAAAGAGACGACACCCAGGTTTTGTCATCTCCCTTTCCAAACTACCACACCACGCATTTGAGCTTCGAAAGATTTAACGTGCATCAACTTTCTTTACACGGTGGATCTTCAATGACATCAGGGCTCGAACCCGTGGCACGCCAGCCACGAGTTCGTGATCGTAACCACTAGGCTATCGAGGGCACACACTAATACTTCGAAGTTTGCATCAATGAAAGAAAACGCGTTAGGTATGAATAGGGAATTACAGCTAATAGGTATAAAGACTTAAGAATGGTATATTTGATTTCCCTAAATAATGACATATCTGTATACGGAAATTTAAAAATAAATTTATAAAACATTAAAACATAACTGAATTTAAATCCCAAAAAAGTATATATATATATAAACTGCATGACATTTCATTTATTTAAATATATACTTAAAATTGTGCACTGTTTCTTTTGATATTGTGAATCTTTATTTTATGCAAAAATAACTAAAAACATATTGTCTTTTAAGAAGAAAAATACTACAAAAGTAAGAAAGAAAAAAAAAATGTGTGCATAATTAAACTGGACAAAATACTATTCTCAAGGCTGAAATACTAAGCACTTTAGCCGCAAAAATTTTATTTTTTAAAATTTAAACCTAGAGAAATATTTAGAAAAAAGAACTTAAAAAACTGCTAATATTTTTATACTGTACCGAAATAGTTTTTGAGAAACATTCCTCTTTTCAACTAATTGTTTTGTATTTTTCACAAACATTTACATATACGTTATTTATTAATTAAAATAGTGTTCTTATAAAGTCTCTACATATATTTAAATATAAAATTTTAAAAAAATGATACATTGGTCTTTTTAAGAAAAAAACCAGTATTAACATAGGAAAAATTTTTTGTTTTGAGTATTATTTCTTTTTTGGGGAGGGAAGCGAATATTATTCCAGTTGGAAAATATTTAACCGAACTATCAAAATAAAATCAAAACAATAAGTAGTTTTCATTATTTAACAAAAAAATATAAGGAAAAAAAAATCAAAACAAAGAATCATTAAAAAGTAAATTAAGTACTGTGGCAGAAAAAAAGTGCATTAGATAAAAGAAAAAAAATAATAAAATTGGAATAATTTTTAATTGTTAATAGAAAATTTTTCATAGCTAATTTCAAATTCATCCCCTCCCCTCTTCGTTTTGTTAAGTATCGAGTTGCTTTAAAAAAGAATAAATACACGACTAGTTTTTACAATAAAATTAATTTTCTTATGCCCCAAAGAGTTATGCAAATAAAAAAAGTAAATAAATTGAATATTGTAAAAGCAATAAATATCACATGCGTTCGAAATTTTTTTTTATTATAAACGCAGGTATAGAAAAATTATACATTTATATATTGTTACCATTATTCCAATTGATATTCAAGAAAATTCTCACAGATTTCTAATAAGTATAAAATAACGGATTAAAACAGTATCAGGAACAAACTTTTATTAACAAAGAACAGTAAAATAAAGTCTAATTAGTTGGAGCGTCAATTTCATAAAACTTTTTTAAAAAATGGAAAAACTCATCCAACATTCGCTAAAACAGCAATTAAAAGAAAAATATTAAAAAAAATAAAACGGGAGAAAAAGATATTCATAAAAACATGTTATAAACTGAAGTGAAGTCATCATTTACTCCAAAGCGTGTAATATACTCTGCTGCCTATAAGGAAAAAAATTCGCATAGTTATATCAGAAAGATAAATTAACTCCAACAAACAAAAACGAAGTTTCATTAAACTTTTTAGAGATTCAATCTCGCTTCCCTACTTTTTTTCTCCTTTTAACAAAAACTTGTTCTGATGAAATATATTAGAAGTTTCTCAAAACAGATCAATTTTTCGAGCATTGTTGTTTTTATTTCATTTTTTTTTAAAACAAGAAGAAAATGAAATTCCTTAAAAAAGTGAAAGAAATAAAAGTATGCGTTAAAATTTTCCTTCCACATAATAAAGCAAGGCGCGAAAAAATATGAGAAAAGTGAAGTGAAAAAAAGCTAACGAAGGAAAAAAAAAACGTCAAGCAACATTTAATCATGTATCATTTTCTTCCAAATGCAGTCAAGGTTCATTTCCTCCCATTAAAGAAGTCCCCCTCCCCCATTTCATGCGTTGCCATTTTGCCATTAAAATGTTTTCTTTCCACGTTATTATTTTTCTTTTTTTTTTCTTCTAAAAAAGATGCTAAATGACTTACACTGACACGTAACATTGTAAACAATGGGCAATAAATTTTAAGAAAATAATATTTTACTTTTCACCGTAGTAAAAAAAGAAAGCTGCAAAACATTTTAATTTCGAGAAAGAACTTGGGAAAATAACAACAGTCGGCCATTATAGAATAGATTCGTGCTATAAAAACCACTGTTTTTTTCGATTTGAAGTTTATGCCAGCGGTATAAACTTTTATTTGCAGTGTGAGTGGGTTTATAGTTGTGTCAAAACGATATGCATGTATTTTATTGTAATGTTATTACGTGAATTAAATATATTCCTAAATTATTATGAACGGAATTTATAAAAATTCTGGCCAGTGTCACAAATAAAATTTTTCCTTTTATGATATATATATAATATCACTTTCAAATCAAAATAATTCCATTAAGATTTTTTTTAAACAGAATTGTGTAAGATAAATACTTTAATGATACTAATTTGATATTGAGATTGTACAATGAAATTCTAGAGACAAAGAATAAATAAATTTGAAGAAACAAAATGGAATTAGTTTAATCCTAAAATTACAAAAGACATTTAAATTATTACTAGTGAATGAATCATAAAAGCTTAATTCTTTTTTTTCTAATGCAATACGAATTGCGAATAAGGATTTAAAAGAGCACCAGAAAAAAAAGGAGAATATGACAAATGGAAATCTTTTCGTGGATAGATTATTTGTTTAAAACAATTAAAATCGGTTCTTGTTCAATAAAGTCAATTATGTTCAAATGAAGGGAAGCAATTGTTTGAAAATGACACCATTCCAAAAAAGTACAAAAAATATATGAAGTACAATTAAATTTTAAGAAGTTATAAATAATACAAATTAAGGAATTTGTCATATATAACCCACCCTACTTATGAAGAATCTTTTTGCTGTTGAGGGATTGGTTAAGCATGGGTTCGCAGCCCCCTGCGAACATTTTTTTGTGGCCCGGCCAGTATATCGCGGCACACAATATTTAAAATAAAAAAAAAATTCTTCTGAAATAGGAAAGAAAGTAGCAGAGAAGGAATGTCAAGTGGCTGGATGTAAACATTAATTTGTTCTTTTATTATATATATGTTTATATAGAAGAATTATATATTATTCGAATTAAACTACGTTTCTTTAAATATTGATTTTTTTTGCGGGCCACATAAATTTAAACTTTATTTGGTCCAAGTTAACCTTTGCATTTGTTACGTCTGGTGAATTCAGTGGTAGAATGAAGACGATCTTTTCTGTCTTTTATAAGGTTTTATTGCTGGACGACACGGACATGACACGAACATTAAACATATATGATTAAAACTTAGGTTGTATTATTAGGGCAACCACCCTTCAATTACAGATTACAACTGTACCAAATGGTAGCTCACCTGCCACTGAGCTCCTACACATAACCAAAACAAAAGTTTCGCGTTACAGAGCAGCGCCCTCTATACGACGCTTTTCAACACTCCCACCTGTGAACTTTTAAGTTCACACAAAAACATAATACAATAACAAATTAAACAATAAAAAGTTCTAAACACTAACTAAGCAATGTTACATTACAATTAAAATCAAGATATTTAGATACACACATACACAACAAATTACACATTCAATTACTTAATACAAAATACTAATCATTCTACAAAATATAAAAGCAAAGTATGTAAACATTCATTAAAAATTCACATTAACAAAGTGAAGAAAATTAATATATGATAAAATCGTAAATATATAGATTACAGAAAATAACTCAATTAGTTACAAAATTCATATTAAATTAATAATTATACTTCAAGATTATACAGCAATTGAACTGGTCTTCTTATGGCATTATTTTTAGTTTTAACAAGACAAGAGCGAATCTTACCATCTCTTCCAGTATAAGTTTCAATAATCTTACCCATTGACCACAGATTCCTAGGGAGCGGTCATCATGTATGAGTACAACATCATCAACCTTAAATTGACAAGTTACTTTAGAAGGAGGACAATATATTCATAGATCTTAGAGATAGCAAATAGTGTTTCCTCCAACGATTCCAAAACTGATTTAATAAATTTTGCTGATGTCTATATCTCTTAAGTAAAGAAAGTCTAGACCCAGTAAGGTCTTCTCTGGATACTCTTGTTACTGGAAGAGAAAGTAAACGTTTACCTATTAAGAAATGTGCAGGAGTTAGTGGTGAGGGCTCAGAAGGGTCATCATAGATATAAGTTATTGGCCTTGAATTTATCATGGCTTCGATTTCTACGAATACAGTTTCTAGCTCGTTCAAAGAAAGACTAGAACGGCCAATTATTTTTCGTAAACAAGTTTTAATTGTTCTGAAATGCCTCTCCAGAACCCTCCCCACCATGCTCCTTTTTCTACAATATATTTCCACGTTATACCATGAGTTGAAAACAAATCTTGTACAGATGGATGTAGCATACATCTCCAAAATTTTTTCAATTCTAACTCAGCACGCTTGAAAGTTTTTAGCGTTGTCTGAGTAAATTGTTGAACAGAGTCCACGTCGGGAAATGAATCTGCGGAAAGCAAGCAAAAATTGTTCTGTGCTCATTGAAGGAAGAAGTTCGAGATGCAAGGCTCGAGTGGTTGCACATGTGAACAACAGCAGGTAGTGTTTCTTATCACTGTCTTTTATGAAAAAGGGACCTGCAAAGTCCAATCCTGAAATTGAAAATGGAGGTGATTCCAAAACTCGATCTGGTGGCAAAGGGGCGATTTCTTGGTTACCAGGACGTACTGTGTATTTTTTGCACAAGAAACACCTACTTAAAATAGATTTGACACATTGACGTCCTTTTAAAATCCAAAACTTCTCTCTGACTTGGGCTAAAGTAGCCTCAACACCAGCATGAAGTAAATGTTTATGGGCATGTAGAATTACTAATTCACTGTACCTATCCTTGTTAGGTAGCAACAATGGGTGTTTTTCTCCGAAATCTAGATCAGAGAAATGAAGTCTTCCCTTTAGACGCAGAAGACCATGCATATCTAGCTCTGGTTAAGCGAATAAATTTTAGATGCCTTGTCTAGAGACTTTCCCTGAGAAAGATCTAGAGTCTCCTTTCGAAAGTTGTTTTCGTTGGATAGCTTTCACCCAATAGCGCTCGGCACTTTGAAATTTCAGTTGAACTTAACGGGCTTTTAATTTGATGGATTTTCTTTGAGTATTGTGATAAATCTCAATGACATACGTCGTGATTTCGATGAACTCTCATAAACTACTGAATCGGGTCAAATCCAACAAAGTCGAAGTTTCAATGTCTCGAATAGTAGCGGTAAGAGAATGAATGTCCTTAGATCTTTTTTCATTCACAACACTCTCCTCGTTGACATGTCTTTGCTGATTCTCCGGCCAAAAGGTATCAGGCTTAGAGAGCCAACGAGTCCCTGTAACCAAAGGGAACTCTTCACAAGGTTGATTGCACTTTCTCCCCGAGATAACAAGTCCGCTGGATTTTCTTTCCACTACAGTGAGACCACTGTTTAGGATCAGTGAGAGATTGAATCTCCGAAACCCTATTGCATACAAAGGGCTTCCAGTTTCCTTGCACATCCCCTTATCCAATGAGAACTATTTGACTATCAGTCCAAAGAAATAGTCGTTGGCTCAGATCGGGAAATAAACTAGTCAAGTAATTAGCTAATATTGGCAGCTACTAAGCCTGCCATCAGTTCTAAACGGGCAAAGTCATTGTTTTCAATGGAGCTACACGACCTTTGAAATGATAAAAACTAGTGCGAATATGTCGTTTATCATCTAGGTATCGAAAAATACCCAACCGCACCATACGCTTTAGGACAAGCGTCAGCAAATATGTGAAGGCTGACATCATATTTCTCATTACTAACAAAATACTTTCTTTGAAATAGAAAAGTTCTGCAGTAAATTTTAATTGGATCGCAAAGCACCCATTCCTTCCTCATCTCCTCTGGTAGGGTTTCATCCAATCAAGTCTGCAATCCATATTTTTTGTAACAGGATTTTCATTATCATCGTAAAGGCTGAGACAATCCATTGGATCGTAAACTCTCGCTACAGTCTGAAGAATAGTTCTCTTAGTAGCCTTTTGAGGAATACGATCGAATGAATTCTCTAAGAATTCGCAATTTAATTTTATCTCGTCCATTTCTGGGGTCCAAACCATGCCCAAAAATTTTGACTCTTAGTCAATCCCACATTGAAACCCTTTTCAATCCATAAGAATTAAGTTCCGAGGAATTGATCTTAATTTTCGTAGATCCTCCCGCATTTAAGAAATTTTAATTGCGTCTGTTGACAATCTATATGCATCTTTATTGTGTCTGCGCCATAATACAATCGTCTACATATAAGATGAATCGAGCATTTTATAACCTTCCGGATTGTATTTGCATATTTTTTTATATGATATTTTATCGTCATTGCTAAAATTGCTGGACTACAGCAGAGTCCGAATGGAAGACGTTTAAATCTTAAAATTTTATGTTCATCTTCACTTTTACCATACCAAAGAAATTTTAAATAATCCTATCCTTTTCTGCGATACTTATCATTAAAAATGCTTTGGCAATATCTCCGTTAAAAGCGATTTCATATTTGCGAAATTTTAAATTACGTCCAATACAAGAGGGACAAAATTAGGCCCAATATCTAGAAAATCATTAAGGGATTTTACGTTTTAGATCGTGAAGAGCTCGCGTCATAAACAACTCTACAACTCGTAGTTTCATTTTGTTTAAGTATTTCTCTATGTGGCATAAAATACGACGATCATGTCCTTCATCTGAACATTCCTCAACTATACCCTCTTTAATTTGCTCTTCTATTACTCTTTTATACTGCTCAAAAATATGCGGATTTCTATTTAATCTATTCTTAAGATTTTCAAATCGCCTTAATGCAACTGCGAAATTATTTTCTAACTGACCCATTCAGCTTTCCATAGCAAGCCAACGGAATATCTATTATTTTCAAATTGTATTTGCCTTTCGAAACCCTGAATTATCTCCCTTTCCTCCTTAGAAACAGTTTGGTTGTCAGTAATCCCATCAAATCTAAACTCCACAAGGATCTTAAAGAGTCCTTCACGCAAGAAGAAAAATTTATAATTGCACTGTTTTGAGTTTCGAATTCTCCTCCCGTGTGTAGGGGGATCTTGTAACCCTGCCGGTACCCAACCAAAACGAGTTGAAATCGCATAAATTTCTTTCCTATCTGACCTTTTCACCTCTTACTATTTGCCAATAGTGATCCACCCCGATGAGAATTCCACTGTGGTCTCGGACAACCCGCAATGTGTAACCCTAACTTGTTCATAGCCTTTAGTGTCAACCGCGAAGGGGCAGTGACCTCTGCCGCCGTTATAACTTCAGTAACGAGGCAGCTAAACTTTTATTTTATTTGTTTGCTTCATATCCGAAATAAACAGCTCGACAACGGAGTATGTTGGGTGTGGCATGAGTCATTCCGAAGGAAAAAACAGAAAGTATTTCTCTCCTACAATTTTTAAGTTTAATTTTTTCACTAAACTAACGTGTATAAAACTTCGCGTAGCACCACAATCTAGAATTAAAATTAGTTAACTCAATTTTTTCCTCATGAAAAGCTAGTACGGAACATGTTTGTAATAAAGGAATCTTTTTTACATAAAGATTTATTTGAATAAAAAGAGAATGCTCATCCGGAGAGTTAATTGGTTCTTTTACGAAATTACTTTGCGGGTTTTCAATATTTTGATTGACAATTTGATTTGAAGCTGTTCGCTGTTGTTTTGATTTAATCTATTAGTACATATTGATTCATGATGCGATTTAAGTCCGCATTTTAGACAATTACTTTTATTTTTACAATTTTTACTAATATGATACTTCCGGAAACAAATATAACAACGATTTTCGTTACGTAATTTATATAATTTTCTTTTACACTCTTTATAACAAGAAAATGAGCAATGGCATTGATTACAAAAGATGCACACACGATTGTCAACAGTATTGAAACTCGCAGCCGTGGGTACATTTCTAGACATTTTTCTATTTTCATATTTTGCCTGTTCGAAACGTGAGACCATGTATTTGTTTTCTCTTGTGTCAAAGAACTAGCCGCTTCACGACATTCTATTTCGGTTTTAATGAAATTCATAAATCTGTCACGCTTATGTCTTCTTTGAATTTTTCCTTCTATTAAATTCCAGAACAAATTCTTCTGGAATAGATTTTAATAAAATTGGTATTAATAATTGACCAAATGATCCTTTCGTAACTCCCTGAGAATCCAGGTTTCGAACAGCGATTTCTATTTCATCGTATAAATTTCTTAAAGCTTTAACATTATTTGAATTCTTTACCGATTCTAGTTTTAACAATTTATTCATGAATTGACTAATTATAATGTCTTTTTTTTCCAAATCTTTCTTTTAAAGCTTTTATGCTCTCATCATAATTCTTTTCATTTAATTCTAGTGAAGCTACGACATTATGTGCTTGACCTATAAGTAATGTTTTAAATACGCAAATTTTTCTACTTTACTTAAGCTTTCATTTTTATCTATCGTACTTTCATAACTATTCCAAAATTCTGTAAATTTTGTTGGTCACCTGAATATTTTTCTAATACTAGTTGGGAAGTTTTACTGAACTGTGAGCACTTTGCAGGTTAATCCTGCTTTCATCAGGAATTTTATTGAAAGATTCTGTTCTTTCTCCTTTTCCTAACACTCGTGCTATTCTTTTCACAGCTCGAGAACATTTTTCCTGAATATTCCTCTGAGTCGTTACATCCGTTTCTAAAGACTCTAATTCTATTAATGAATGAATTGAGTCATCAATTTCTTTTAAATTACTTTTCTTTTCTAATAATAATTCCTTCAAATCACATAATTCATCCCTGTCATCATTCGTTCTAAATTATCTTCAACTTTCTTAATAGCTTAGTAGTTATGTTCTAAGCGCAGTTCGCTTACGTTTTAATCTATCTAATTGTTCCTCCATTATTTCGTGTCAATATAAATGTACCAAGACTGCAATTATTACTATCAATCTTCAAATTTAAAATCAAATATTTTAAACTCTTACCTCAACCCTGGGCACAGTTTGGATGTAGTAGAACCTTCCCGGCCGATGCACCACTGTTACGTCTGGTGAATTCAGTGGTAGAATGAAGACGATCTTTTCTGTCTTTTATAAGGTTTTATTGCTGGACGACACGGACATGACACGAACATTTAAACATATATGATTAAAACTTAGGTTGTATTATTAGGGCAACCACCCTTCAATTACAGATTAAACTGTACCAAATGTAGCTCACCTGCCACTGAGCTCCTACACATAACCAAAACAAAAGTTTCGCGTTACAGAGCAGCGCCCTCTATACGACGCTTTTCAACAGCAT
>BMAO01016566.1:0-17965 GCA_019973975.1 Trichonephila clavata
CTAAAAGAGAGTATTTAAGAAAACTACTGTTTATTTTTAACCACCTACAAGATAATTTGGAGTTAATTTATAGTTGAAAAAGCCACACTCAATCAACAAGCCCTTGATAATGCAAAATCAATTAATTAAATAAATATATATATACAATGCGAATATATACAAGATTTAGAATGCGTATTAAAACGCAGTTTATCTCATTATTTTGTGCTAAATTGGTATCTAACTTGTTGCATTTCACCTTTTTTCCCTTTTAAATATCAGTCGTATTATACACCTAGTTATATGTGAATGACTTAGAAAGTAGAGAAAAACTGTGAATAGATATTTGTGGTGAAAGGGTGAATATTTGGTTATGCAACTATGAATGGTTCATAATGTCACTTAGAACAAAAAGTATAGATTACTACAATCTAACAAGGATGGAAATCTGACTGAGGGACACACTAAATCCTTCAAATTTCCACACCACAGTAACTTAAAACCTGACAAAAGTAGCATGTATTGAACTTGCTACACAGTAGGCCTTTAGGGGAACTGAAGGTTGGTAACGATTTGCGTTAGTGAATTCTTGCTTACAACAATCATTGCTTGCTTAAATTTGCAACACAGGCTACAAGTTTATGTCTGCCAAACTACATTCATATTTACTCTTGTGCATCTTCAAACAAGAACAATTTTGCTCACAAATATATATCGACTAAACACTATAAAGTACAATTTTCCAGTAATTTTCTTCATACATGGGAATTTTTCAACTGACTAAGATTTTTAAAAGTTAATGTCATAAGCTGTAACTCTTCAGGTTGTATCAATATCTGCTGTAATAGAATAACAGAGCACAACTGAATTTAGGTTCAATTTTCTTAAAATCTTGAAATGTGTGACCTCGCCTGCAAACTTTGCGGAGGATCTCTTTGTCGAAGCACTTTCAGGTACTTTGCTTTTCTAATAGTGAAACAAGAGAGGCAAATTTTGACCTCGCAAGAAAGAAATCTCGAGTAAAAGGCAGTTTTCTGACGTCTTCACGGGGCGTGGTTGTTTATACTGCTCTAAACAATCTCTAGGTACAGTGAGTAGCATTAAACAGTGACGTACATAGGAGAAGGTACTAATCCCCCTTCTTGGACAAAAATTTTTTTTTGATATTTACCGCGATAGAGATTACTTCTCGATGCCTTCTTTTACGTGATCATGTAAATCAACCCCCCCCCTACTCTATAAGAGAGGTCTGTGTATGCCACTGGCATTGAAATCCCTTTTAATCCAATCTCGAAGTCGCCATTTTAGCAACAGGGAGAACAGTGTAAACAATGGAAGTGTGACGGGCATGGCATAACGTGTTTGCCGATTTTACATGAAAACATATTGCTACCAGGGTCAAACAAGACATAAGTTCTTCTTGGAGACCACCCCCGTACATTAGTAATGTGAAGGAAATCATCCTGGTATTGCTTTGATTGGGACAAGCATAGGTGAGATGAATCACACACACAATTCTTGATAGGGAATTCTTGCTTGAATCACACACACAATGGGCCCCTTCGAGCTCAACGGCATGTGGTGGGTCATAAAGTTTATTCTCCTTGTTCGAATCGCAATGTGATCAAAGCCGCTCCTCTTGGCTTATATTGGCTGATATAAGAGACAATTGCTCTCAAGTTTTGCTACAGTTCTTCATTATTTAAAAACGCACGGGTCCATGGACATGATATGCATGTTTTTATAGGTCAAGTGGGATAAAGAACAGCGCCAACACATCAAAAAATAATGTTCATAGACAATTTTAATTAAATATTTCGTGATTTTTTGTGAGTATTGTTTACATAAGCTCTTCACAAATACAGACACTATCAATAGACATACATGTACATTATAAAGGTGTCTGTTCGTCAGCTTATTACTTGCTATATTAATCTGACATATTATCCAAATGAATGATAATCTCCATAGTGCCCTAATGAATGACATAATATGATTTAGTAGTATCTAAATGAATTATATGGCTCAATTACAGGACCGTTTGTCTAAATTCCTACTTGTTGAATCATATGAATCGGATGAAGAACTAAGTTTCCGCCTCAGAAAACAATCATTTATACTCTGGGCCCTTGTAGTATAGATTTCAGTAGCCTAAAAATTATTAAACCACATTTAACCAACAAAAATTTTCTTTCGCTTTCATGTATGGAGGGGTTGATTTAATATGTTTTAAATAACATTCTTGTGTGTGAGAATCAGCTGTGGCCGTCTAGAAAAAAAAAACTTTTACTACATAATAAAATAACATCATATGCTCATATTCAAACACATTTTTCTCAGAAATGAAAACAAAAATTCCTTTTTCATTAATGTTTTCTAGATTCACGAACTTACGTTTACTTAAAATTGTTTAAATTTCCGGAGAAGAAATTTCTTGTTTATCAACGTTACCAAACTCAAAAGCTACACCAAACACTTTTTTTAAGCTTATTGATATTTGCTAAATATTTTACCGGAATTGCGTAGTATCTGTTCGTTTTGTAGGAAACCTTGTTAAATTTTGACTGTTAAAAGACAAATATAACTTTCATGTAATAAGAGCCTTGATAGTTCCAAATAGATGCATTTTTTGATATAACAAAGACTTAAATTGTTGAACAATTATAGATAATACAATTAGGTTTCAAATAATATTAATTCAAAATGAGCTAAATAATTTTGCAAATAAATTGAGCGAAAAAATTATTTCCACTTTCCAGAGCTCTTTTACATAATATATTATTGTTATCAGGTTCTCCTATAATAGGTATTAAAATTTTTAGAGCTGTGTAGTCGGTGTGGAAAATGACCGACTCCGACTCCATTTTATGTAATTAATATACACATGAGTTTGAGAAATCTGTGTAAAAATTGTTTGTATTTTTTTCCTCATTTTTACAGCTAAAGGTTCTTGATCCATTATTTCCATTCACTTTTCTTAGCTTTTCAATATTATCTAATATTTCAGAATCTAATGCTTTTTTTTTAATATAATAGAAGTAAAGATGGTGCAGCAGAAAAGAAATGACGGCATACTTGATTATTCACATTAAATAGAACTTATTATGAAATGAGAAAACCGCATTAGAAATTTCTAAAACAACAGTATAGCCATGGAAAGATCTTCTTTGATAGAGAACTGTAGATCTGAATTGAAGAATCAGAACTGAGAATAAATTTTCCACACTAACATGACTAGGAAAAATCACTATTATTGTTAGGCTACTTGATTTTACTTTTCCGGATAGATTTATATAATCTCTGAAATATGTCTTGCAGAGTGTTCATATTTTTTCTATTTCTTCAAATAGAAAAATATGTAGAAATATTGTTTGCATTTTTTTTTTTGGATATAAAGATTATGGATTCTTTAATTTCCTTCGCTTTATCTTAGCTAATCCAAATAATCCTAATATTACTCTGAATCTAATTCACACAATAAAAAGCTAAGTTAAAAAAACTCCAAACATCATTTTTTCCAATTCACTCAGATTTTATTTAAATTCAAACTGCCCAACAAAAACCGAGGTGGAGGTCGACGTATTTTTAGCGACTCCCAACTCCGATTCCTCAGCACTGGGATTTGTCTCATTATATCGTGTATAAAAAATCTACGATATCGGAGATTACTTTTTTAATTAAAGTCGTATGTAATTTAAGAATTTATACGATAGCAATTCGGAAATTAACCTTCGAATCGCTGAAAAAAGTTATAGAACAAGAGAAAAAATATATTTGCATATCAAAGGTACACAACTTCCTCTATTTTTCAACATAACCTCCCCCATTATCCAAACACTAGTCCACCGTTTTACCAATTTACCAATTCCTTCTGTATAAAAAGTGGACGCCTGCGATTTAAACCAATCACAGCGTTTTTAATTTCCTCTTCGTCAGCGAAATGCTGTTCCCCCAGGCACTTCTTCATTGCAGTGATTAGATGGTAATCGGATAAGATCAGCACTTACTACAGACAGCGTTTTACTTCGTGATTCCTAACGGGTGCTTGTTCTTCCATCCTTAAAAGGCATATCTATTGACGCACTACATCTTTACTCATACTGTTTGGCCCGTATGGGCACACACATTCACGATGGATATCCACTGCTGACAGGTTTTTTTTTTTGGCCCTAAGAAATCTTATCATTTTTCGCACCTCATATTCACGGGATATTTTATAGTGGCACACATTTTGTCACGTTATAACTAGCAAACTCTTGGCTCTACGACACTCTCATTCGCTACTGGAAGCTTTCTGAATTAGAGATTACTCGTGCATCGACTGAGGGGTCCCGAACCGTACTCCCAGAGCCACGCCGAAACGGCGGTTAGTTTCGAATTGCCTCGTAATTGCATAAAGTACAAGGAAAAAAAGTTATTCAAATTTCTTTCATTTAAACAACATTGTGTTTATTTTTAAAGCACGAAAAAAAGTTTGCTGATTGAAGTCTGGAAACAATTCACCCTTGGAAGAATTTAGTGCGAAAACATTTAAGGCAATTCTCTTTTCTGAATATGCCCTTAATATTGGAATGTATGTTCTCGTAAAATTAATGAAATTTGGAATATTTATTTTAAATCTTCTTATATGCATTATATTTAAATATTCGATGCGAAAAAATTATCGACAGATACATTGAAAATGCTCGAGATATTTTAAATTATTCAAATATGCATTTTCAATTTTTTAAACTTAATCTTTAAAATGAATTCAATTAAAAAGCGCACATATTTTTTTAAAAATGAGTACGCTTACGAAATATTGAGTTAATCCATTTGTTCGTTACGATAACTTTATTTGCGATTAAATGATTAATATTTTTAGTTTTTAATAACAAGCATAGTGTTCGATGCCATTAAAAATACCGAAATAAGCTTTAATTAGCTGTTTCGAACAAAAGGTGAATAGTTCAAGAAAAATAAAATTTATATTTTTCTATACGTAGGAAATTTTTTAAAAATTCAAAATATAAATACAAGTAAATACAAATTTTTTAATAATACTTCATATAATTATAAAAATTAAGCTTTAATGGAAATAGCAATATTTTTTTCTTATTTCTCAAAAGAAAATCCCAAAATGTATAGGATATGTATTTTTATTTTTAATGATGAAGTTATAATCCTTCCCTTTCAACATTTTTTAATTCATACAGGGGGAAAAACCCTTTTTATTTACTATTTTTAGAAAGCAAATAAATTAACAATAATTTTGTAAATTAATACGAGAGGATCAACTTTAATTAAGAAATATTATTTTTGACATTACAGATTAAGATTTCATTTTGTTACTTATATTGCTTAAAGTTCATTTTTAGAAAAATGAATTAAGATAGAAGCGTATTTTTCTAAAAAAATGCGGTAAGATATGTAAAATTAAGTATGTAAAATTGTAACAAATTCTTAAAAGCTTCAATCAGTGCAGAAACTATTCTTAAATAATGTATCAAAATGTTCTTTATTTAAAAATTAACACCAGAGGAAAAATTTAAAAAAAGTTTTCCACTTATTTAACTAAAATAATTGTTGATAATTAATTAATATTTCGTTTTAATAAAATCTTACTAATATAGCTTAAACATTTTTTCTTCTCTTTTCACTTATTATTTTATAAAATTTATGTATTAAATACCTGTTTTTATATTAAGTGTTTTAAAACTGGATTTATTCAAAATGTGCACCTTTATGTTGCCTTTATTTTATTCTTAGTTCTTGATAGAGCTTAAAACTCCATTTCAGCAATTCGTAAAAAGACAAAATAATTCCTAAAAACAGATATGATACAATTTTGAAAGGTTTAAAATAGATTTTATGGTAATCTTCCATAGCTAAATAACACATCTGAGTACCTAATAATGCATAACGAATAAATTTTGAAACTATAAGGAGACTTCGAGTCCAAAACGTATGTTAAAAATAAATTATTACATACTATCCTTTACTTATTTTTCACGTTTAATATTTTATTTAATATACATTGTTTTGGCTTTCTTAACACTGTGAACCGCACAGCGATATTTATCTGCAACGTGAGGTAAGTTCAACAAAATTAATTACTTTTAAAATAATTCAAAGCAGTGTGTTTGCAAGATCTAAAGACGAGAATATAAAATTGCTCAAATTAATTTATAAGACATATAAAGCTTTATTAGATATTTAAAAATATTTATCTCAAATATGACGAAAACTTTTTTTTCTTAAATAAAAGTGAATTTGTGTATATCACACACTTCCATCGGTATAAATACTGAAAATGTCAAAAAAAATTAATTTTTATATAAAAAAATATTAGCAGGAGAATTAGATTGAACATACTTTGATGGGGGTTGAAATTAATTTGTAATGAATATCAAAATATTGACAAAAAAACTGTCTATGATGGTAAATAATTGTTCAAAGTGAACCATTAATTTGATGAAATGTATTTAATAATACAATAATATGATGCATTATATACAACATATATGATGCTATTTAATATATAATACATCATAATTTATATCATTACATATTTTAAGTAATGTATACATGTGTGTGTGTGTGCATGTATGTATATATGTGTGCATGTGCGTATATGTGCATATAGTCCAAACAGTTTTGTGAAAAATTATTTACAATTAAAAATTACGAATGTTTAAGGAAATAACTAACGTAATTGTTTACATTAGTTATTTGGTGCATTCCAGGAATCAAAAAAATAAAATAACTAATATCAATGTTATAAGCTGAAAATAGCTGTATAATACAGGGTGAGCAAACAATTGGAACCGATTTTCAGAAATCATTTTGTCAAAACTACTGCACACATTACAAAAAGTGATACATGAATGTAAAGATAATTATATAAAGTTTTTTGAATGTTTACAAATGTTTGATGTATGACCTTTTTTTCTTTAACTGCGTACGTCCAATCGGTAATCCATTTCATTCCATACCTTTTGTAGCATCCTCTATCAATGCTACACCGATTTTTAGTTATTTATTGTATCAATTGCAATAGATATGGCTTGAAATTTAATTTCTTCGTAAAATTTTCCGTACGGTTTTCTGAGACAAGTTCACAAGCAGCAATTCTTGGAGACTTCCAGGGACTTCGAACTAAACTCTGACTCTCCATTTATTCTTCTGTGACTCTTTTCTGGTCACCATTTTTCTTTTTACACAAGCAGCCTGTTCTTTAAACTGTTGATACCATGCAGAACAACCTTATTGCCTCTTTTCCGTGTGATTTCTAAATTTACGTTGCACCGAAGAAAGCAAATAAATAAATAAACAAACTTATTCATACTCGAATAGGAAAACATTTCATCAGTCATTGTTGACTAGTTTGAATTTCCAATCATAGCGACCCTGAATGTGCTGACATCTGTTGATCATTGGTGAAAAAAGATTATTGTAACATATGCAATAGTTCTGACAGTATGATTTTTTAAAAATGATTACATCTTTACTCTGTGCATAACAGAAATAATGAGCATAAAATGCAATTTCCATTAATCATTTCTTAAAAAATTGATAGATTTGATAAACTTTTCTAAGAATGAACATATTTTTGCTATTATATCACCCTGGAAAACAAAGCAAATTTCACGGAAACATATTTTTCATTATAATTGCATGCATATAGATTATAATAATACTCTACACAATGAATACAAATAGAATATTTCATAAATGATTCTTAGAAAAATTGCTAACTCATTTTAAAATGTCTTTGTATGTTTCATTACTTTTATTTTTTCATTGGAAAAAAATGCATTAAACCCACCCACGTTTTTCTACATCAACCCACGTTTTTCTACATCAACTTTCGCGAAATTATTGAAAGCATGAGTATTCATATATGATGCAATACACGATGCTTTCAAACATAGACAAAAAGGATGAAAAATTTAAGATAACAATTGCGTATTTCTTTGAATGATTTTCTGATAAAGGTAGAATATGTTTAGTTCACATAAAGTTATCGTTTATTGAGTCTTTAAGGGAAAAATATTTCTCGTTGTAGTGAATAGTTTAATTTTTAAAACTCAAAGCTTTTTTTGTCACAATCATAATTAAGGACAATTTGTTTCAGATATAATTTTTCTAGCACATTGATTTATTATTTGGCATTATATCGTGGTCAGAATTTTTATATATTAGTTCATTTATTGGAATTTTAATTTAAACCTAGCAAATTCTTCACTGTCTAGTTTATTTTTTAAAACATCAAAACAGCTATGGGTAGATAGTTAAAAAAAATTTATCATTAATGAATCCTATGGAATGTTTTTTAATATTAACTACACTGCTAGCCACCGTAAATGCAACACCCTGAAGGAAACACGAAAATAACATGCAATTTACAACATGCATTAGCGGAGGTGAGATATGCAAATTATTAGAATTTCAGCGCAGACACACATCACGCACGCCTGTGGCGCCACCTCAAAGCACTATTTAAGGCTTGGAGATTTCGACGATTTCAAATTCGGCAATTGTGTTTTTCTGGTGGTTTTTTCAAAAAACGATCAGTTATGTCTCGTAGAAAACAGCGATCACCTTTTGATCAAGTATCCGAGTTCGACAGAGGTAGGATACTGGCCTAACGAGATTGTGGATTATCTTTCAGGGAAATCGGTAAGGATGTTGGACGAAACCAAACAACTGTAATGCGAATATGTGACCGTTAGATGCAGGAGGGTACGATGGACCGACGTGGCCGATCGCATCAAGCTCAGTGCACCACTTCACGTGAGGACAGGCAAATTGTGCGCATGCCAGTGACGGATCACTCAGTCACATCACGAACCATAGCACAGCACATTGAGTCTGTAACGCACCATTCAGTGTCTGCGCGTACCATTAGACGCCGTTTGCAGCATAGTGATCTGTCCGCAAGACGTCCATTGCTTTGTCTACCCTTGAAGCAGAACCACAGACGTCTCCGCCGTCAATGGTGCGATGAAAGAAGGATGTGGGCGGCAGAATGGAATGAAGTTGTCTTTACTGACGAGTCACGCATCTGTCTGCCACACAACGATCGTCGGATTTGAGTCTGGAGACACCGTGGAGAGAGTATGCTGAACAGCTGCGTTATGCACCGCCACACTGGTCCTGCGCCGGGTATTATGGTATGAGTCGGTATTGGATATCACTCTCGCACTCCTCTAGTAAGCAGTGCCGGTACTTTAAACAGGCAGCGCTACATCTCCAATGTGTTGGAGCCAGTTGTCCTTACTTACCTTCAGGGCTTGGCCACAGCCATATTTCTACAGGACAATGCGTGACCACCCGTGGCATGCATTGCCCAAAGGTTCTTCTTCAATCACCCGGTTGAATTGCTTCACTTGCCGGCTCGATGTTCGGATCTTTTGCCGATCGAAAACATGTGGTTCATGCTTGATCAACGATTGACCCAGATTACACCCCCAACTGCCATACCAGATCAACTTTGGCAACGTGTGGATGCTTCTTGGTCTGCTGTACCCCAAGAACACATCCGAAGTCTCTTTGAATCAATGCCAGGCGTGTGGCAGCGGTGATCTCCAACAATGGCGTCTACTCTGGCTACTGATTCTGGCAGGAACCACACTTCACAGAAGTCTATAAATTTAATGATTTGATACTTGGTCAACATGTTATCTGCAAAAAAAAATTGTTGTGCTATCTCTTGTCTTTCTTTGTGTTGCATTTACGGTAGCCAGCAGTGAATAGAAAAAAATAAGTTACTGTTCCTCCACACACTAAAAATCTTACAGTTTACTGAAGCTTTTGAAACTGGAACTCCAAATGATATTCCAGTCTTACCTATTGTTATTCAATTAAAATATATATCATCATGTTAAACGGTAACTTCAAAGAGTAAGATAATGAACCTAACGTAAGAAATTATTCAATTAAATAAAACAGAAATATAAAGAGTTTTTGAAATTATGCACCTCTGAAACTGTATCTTGCTTCAAACAATTAACATAAACTTAGCGTATTTTGAGATTAAAATAAATAAATTCTAAATATCGCAAAAACGCTTGTAAATAATTTATTATGTCTGTTATTATAACGCTGAATTATAATAATTTATCGTGATTACTTAGCTTTTAAAACTGCCTACTTATTAAATACCTCAGAACAATCATCAGAAAAAGATGAGATTAAAAACAATAACTGCGATTTTTACAACCGACTTTATAAAGACGTTTAGGATATCCATAAATATATCTATTTTCAGTGGTATAAACTCGTCCACATTTGAATTAGATAGAATCAATTGCAGTCTTTCAAATAACCGATATTATTTTTATCCCTCAGTATATTTTATGTTGTAATTGCATCATTTTATTCGAAAAAATTAAGATCAATTTATTGTGAATGCTTCCTACTATTTTTTTAACCATGGAGTAGGCGTGCGATCCAGAGTCCCCCCAGATTCACGAAATCTTTCATTCTTCGAAGGCTCTTATTTGCTACAAATGAGCTTGTCAGAATCTTTTTATATGCATTATTGTTCATGGAACTAAAATGTATTTGCCCCATATCTTTCTCTTTTTTTAAATTAGCAAACGAGGTTTTTTTTTTTTACAATCTTTGTGAATGTGTTGAGTTCCCTCGTGACCCAAATATATTCTATGAATAGGCTACGTTTTCCTTCTTGTGAACGCCTAAGTGGTTTTAATTGCTGTATTATTTGATTCGTCATGGTTTAAACATGTAAATGAACAAAATGTAAATAAGAAATGGGCATCTGCGATATCTATTGGAAGAAATTGAACAAGCAAGGGAATAATCTGATGAAATAATGAAAATTAATCATGATATCGAAAGTAAATTTGAGAAAAAAGATGAACATGAAACGTCTGAACTGAAAGAAAATTTTCAAATACTACCTAAGCAACTTAATAAAAAAAGACATTAAGCCACAAATGTACTACAAGACACACTGAGCCCTGTCAAAAGGATACAAGCAAGAAAAAGTTCAACATTCTATTAAACGACTATCAAACAACAATAAAACTACAATAACTTAAACAAAATCTGTGAGTTTTGCCTGGAAATATTATTCTGTAAAGTTAGCAAGACGTGTACGTATTTGTGTCATTTATTAAAGTAGCGCACATTTGAAACATTTTAGTTCAATTTGCTTGGAATTTTTCTCAAACTATCACAGAAGCATTGAAAAGTCCTTAAAAATATGTATAAATATACTTTCTCTTAATTAAATTATTCACTGGGATTATGATTTTTTACGGTGTACAATAAAAGTAATTATAAAAAAGTATTGGGGTGATTCCGTCACCCCGCTCAATCTCTAACGTCAGTACTGATGGGTGCTTGGAGCTGGAAGCTTAGATGCTGATCGGGTTTGAAGATGGTCCCTATGACACATGCAATTTGTGTATTTCCCTTGTTTCTTGTTGACAGGATGTTGTCGCATTCCTTAGTTGGAGGGGGTCCCAACGCCGGTCAGCAAAGTTGAATGGACTCATAATTTGGAAGAGTCTCCGTGAAATTTGTAACTTTGCGCTTGGTTCCTGACCAATGGCTAGGCGGGACCAAAGGACGTGCGGATGAAAAAGGGGGTAATTTGACCCCACTTAAAAGGAGGAACCGGACATTTCTCGGCAGATTTAGAGAGAGATTTTACAGATTAGCAGAAGACAGATTACCATGATTTCAAATTAAGAGAGTTAAATTTAGGCCGTCCAAGTACCACCCAGCTCCATGCCTCCGTTTCAGATAAGTGGAATGTTGTAGTATTCTTATTCTTAAAATTTAATAGTGTATTTATTTTAACCTAGTAATGTTTTAAAAGTAATAAACGAATTTGATCTCATTAAATCTGAATTATTCATTTAATCTCATTGTTTTTTAATTGAGTTTTAAAGTACTAACCACTAATATGATGCAGACATAAGTTAAATTAATCGAACCTGCGTAAGTCATAATATGTTAAATTAATGAAGTAATTGTAGCGCTGCATCAGTACTGAGAGCGCGACTTCTCCAGGCTTAAAAGCAAGAAAGGCAAGCATTAGTAAAAATAATCACGTTTCTCACAAACCACGTCCATCGACCACACCTACATATATCGTTAGCAATTTCCTCTGTTCGAGTCTCCAAGTTTATGGTCCAATGAAGTTTGATGGATACATATTTATTTTTTAAATATGTCACTAAATCAAGAAAAGAGAGAAATATCATAGGGAAAAAAATTACTTTACGAGAAAAAGTTTGCATCTTCCATTATTTGGCTTGATGAAATGGAAGAAATTTGTTTTAGAATCAAAACATTCTTAGGATACTAAATAATGTAACATAACAAAAAATTTTAAGTCTATTTTTAAGTAATTGAGTCAATTTTTAAAGAAGAAAAGAGAATGCGAAGAATTAGGTTAAGATGACACAGTACGATTCAATTAACAAAAATCGGTCAAAAAATAAAATAATTTTCTAGTCTAAATTATTCTTCACATACTTTTCTATAACCTCACAAAATTTGAAAACTCTAAACTTAAAAAACGCAGAATTATGATAGCTTTTACGTTCGTTTTTATTCACATCCCTATGGCAAATCAAAACTTTAAACTTAATTGTCTCAGAGAAAGATAAAATAACTAGTTGTGTCTTCATTGAAAATGCTAAGGCCTTTTTTCTATAGTGACTAATGCTTTGAATTTTTTTTACTGATTGCTAATAGTACATGTAACAAAAGTTGGTATACATTTTTGAATCAAAGCAATACTTATTTTTATAAAAAAATTGAATTTAGAATTTACACATTTTTTAAGGAATTTTCAATAAGCATTCATAAAAAAAACGCAATCATGTTATCGCAAAACCCATACCAACTTTTGTTATTCATAGTTTGACGTACTTATCAATCAAATTTCCTGCATGTACGTCAATTTTTTGTTGGAGGAGTAGCATTTTAGAAACACTCCAACAATTTTATGTTTTTTCCTTACAAAAGTAAAATTACTAGCTTTTTTATGAAATTTTGAGCACAAAATATGTTTTACATAGTATACGCACATGGGAAACAACCAACAAAATTGAAAATTCTTAAATTAATAATTTTTGTGGAAATCGTACCAGTTTCCTTAAATCTATAAAAATATGCAATTAACCAGATAATTTCTGCTATTTTTAAGCTCACTCCTGTGTCGAAGTTTTACATCGTTGCTAGGGAATCCATTCAACTTGAAGATCCTTAGATCAGTGATTCTCAAACTGTGGGCCCACCTCCTTCAGGGGGTGGGATAACCCTACGTAGGAGGTGCAAGCATATCAAAAAGTCGAAAATAAAACATTTTTTTAAAAAAATTAATACTTTAAAGTAAGCTATTTAAAATATCTATTACTTAAAAATAACGTATACAAAATTCAATACTAATCTTGATAATTTGTATAGCGCATAGTTAAGGCAGTTCTATAGCTTTAGCATCAAAGTGCATTGCTATTGTATGGAGGGGGGAGGGTTGTGCGATGAAAACTATGATTGAAAATTGAGTCAAAAATATTGGAAGTTTGCGAATCACTGCCTTAGATGTATCAATGATACTTTCTGCATAATAATACTCCTGTACATGAGTTGCAGCTTCTTTGAAACTGAAACTAGAACTTCCTCATCTCACCTACAGCCCCGTGAGATTTTTATGAAACGAATTAATCTGTTACGTTGCTTTGGGCTGTTAAATGAGGTATAAGCAACGGTGGAGGCTTTCTTATAGATGGTTACAAAAAATAAATAAATAAACAAATAATTTCCAGAAGTGCTTCTAAGCTTTATACAAAAGCTATCAAAAGTGTATTATCACCATCTATTTTGAAGGTGATTAGGCAGCAGTATTTTAAAATATTCAAGGTGAGGGATTTCACGCAAGTTCCCAAATTATTTTAACATACCTCTTGTTTAATTTTACTTGAGGAAGAAATATACCACCTAAAGGAGAATATTTTTACATGTAGCAAAACTCATCCAGTTTTAAAATAATTTATAGGTTAAATTTAATCAGGAAACAAATTTATTACAATATTGCATGATGCTTTACAATTTGAAATCTTTTAGCAAGCAAAACATATTTGAAAATCGTTAGTTCAAAAAATCATACTTGCCAGAATCAATATTTATTTTTAAGAAATTTTTAAGAATAAATAGTAGTACAAATTTTTTTTTCTTAGTATCTCTCTCTCTCTTACACTTGAATTATTTTCTTTATATAAAACAGTGTTCAAGTTTCAATGGATTCTTGTAAATACATTTAAAATTATTCTCAAATTAATTATAAATTTAATTCAGATTTTTGGACGAGCGATATAGTATAATAAGCCCGATAAATATAACTATCCAATTACCTTAAGGCAGGTAATACCTGTTGTAAAAACTGTCAATGTTAATGGATATCCTTTCGATATAACTCTCATAGATACTTAAAGACCTCATACTTTCAAATTCCTTTCATTTCTTCAACATTCTCCACAGATAATTCCTTGACATGTTTGTTTTGATTAGACCTTCCGTAAAAATTTGTATAGTAGATTATATTAGAATAAACACGGCTCTTTTCCTCAAACTGCTATACATCACTCCTTATTTGAACCTCTTGAAGTGAGATGAAACTTAATATACAGCAAATAAAATAAGAATTTAAAAATCTATCCTCATATACGTATTTAAATGTCAGATAGCTTCTATTTTAAATGAAAGAGTTATAACTTTCAGTACATAAATGAAGGTTATGGAAAGTTCATTATACCTTTTTTTAGATTCAGAGAGTATTATGAAGTATTTTAGATGATTAATTTTAAAAAAAAAGCAAAAGATATATTTCCAATTAACAAGAGCTTAAGTTATTATTTTCTAATTTAAATGCATTAAAACACAAACAGAAATTCAAATATATTATCACATATTGAGAATCAAGCGCAAGAACTATTTGAGGAACATTGATAATTTTGCATTGTAACTATGTTTTTTCAACGGTGAATATAGCACCATACAAATCTTTCATCAAGATCTGAAATTTTCCAAAATCTATAGATAAATCGCAATATATACTTTACCTTAACTCAGTGGTGCAACAGCCCATGAGAGCCAAGACCTATTGTGCCCAACTCAGTATATGCGATTTTAGGCCCCTGAGGTGCATGCGCAGATGTTCCGGTCAGGTGGCCAGTCTGACGCGAAACCCCAGTGTTAAATTCCCAAGCAAGCTTGGTGCTCATTTTATCGACCCACTGAAGGGATGAAAGACTGAGTCAACCTTGCACAGCCCGGGTTTTAAACCCCCGACCTGTAGTGTGGAAGCGCAATGCACTAACCACTCAACCACCGGGCTTCGCAATACGTACTTTAATACCAAAAAAAATTGTTGTATATTTTTGTTAGATTATGTATATTTGACATTCATTGTATTATTTTTTTCATATTTATCAAAATTATTGGATTTAGGAAAAAGCAAAACTTTTAACATATTTACTCTGATGAGTAGAAATTGTTGTGAATGCAATTTCAAAAACTATTTAATTTTTATAAATCTGAATTGAGAGAAAACGATAACAAACTTTTGATTTTCTAGAACTGACAAGATAAATTCTTAAGCAGATATATGTATATATATATATATATATATAATTAGCTTAATTACATTTTGCAAATTAAAATTTTATTAATATACTAAAAAAAGAGTCATTAGAAATGTTTACTTAAAAAAAATAATATAAATTTATTAAAATAAAATAATATTCAATAAGAATAAGTATTCAGTAAAATAAATTATCACCAGTACTATGTTTTATTTCAGTTAAGCTGTGAATAAAATAAGTATACATAAGAAAAAAAAACTAAATTGTTTCGTCTGGAAGAGAAGTGAAAACCAAATAAAAAATCTAATAGTAAGTTATCAGTATAGAAAAGAGTGCTCTGAACAAAAAAAAATTCGAGACAGCCACTATTACGTATCTGCATCTAATCTGATTTGCGGTAAAGTTGTCTTTCTTTTCCTATAGTTAGTGATCAGTTAGGATTTAAGTGACCACGAACTGATTTATTTTTCTTCTAACAAGGACTATTTTCGAAAGTTGTATATTATATGAAAACACTAAAAACTAAATCTTATCAGAGTGTTATATGAATAAATGAGTATTATGTCATTTATTAATTGAATGCATAAACTTATATTATAGTTTTCCTTTACTCCATTACTCAAGAAATTAATGTCTCTCCAATCAGCATTTAATTTTTTTAAATAGAAGAAAGATACTATTTTTAAATTTCGCACTGCATGTCGGGGGACATTATCCTCGTGTTGGTTGAAAAGGAGATCTCCCTGCTCATTGGAGCTCTAAGAAAATCCAAACGCAGCATAGTTAGAGAAGCCAATGAATCAAACTTTAAATGATTACAAGCAGGGGGTCTTTATGTAGTTTACTTCTATTAAGCTTGGCTCAAGAAATATGTACGTGATATAAAGGGAAGGAGATCTAAATTGGAATTATACTAACGTCGTACTAGAAAGCAACATTATAGCTATTGGTATCATAACCCGTAATTTTGAATTTCGGTCAAGTCATTAGGACGACACCTGTTGCGACGTCATTGATTCTTTAACGAGCAGATCCCTGATCTCTCGTGAGACGCATAATTATGAAGTAAAATTTAAAGTGATGTAATGCGCACCGGTCACGGATTAGTTCGAGATTGCATCATTAAATGATATAAAATAGTAGAATTTGATTTAAAAATTATTATCACTTAGTTCTGAATCACAATGAGAATGTATGTATCTGTCTTGTGCTGTGCTATTATAATTGTTGTAATAAATTTATTGCCCAAAAATGTTGCATAACATAATTGCAGAGCCTAATAAAGTTATGATAACAACTGAGCTGGCACATTCTCTCCAGACCACAAAGCACATCAATGGGAGGACTTTGAACTCAAAAGATTTAATGTGATTCCGTATTATCTACACTGCGTATCTTCAGTGGAACCAGGGCTTAAACACGTGGCATGTAGGTAACGAGTTTGGGACCGTTTCCATAAGGTTACCACGGTCAAAACAAGCTACAGAGTAAGAATGAATGTATACTTACACTCAAGAGCCAAAACATTATGATCACCCCTACATTTTGCAATGAACTCGCCTGAATGACGTGGAAGGCACGTGATCAGGTAGAAGTGATATTTAACTGCTGCTGGAGAGTCTAAAGACTCCTTCTTTCGCTTACTTCTGTGTGTCATGGGAAAGGCTGCGGATCTAAGCGACTTTGATAAAGGGCAGATTGTAATGGCTCGAAGGCTGGGAACAAGGATTTCCAAAACTGCATGACTCGTGGGTGGTTCGCGATTTACAGTTGTTAGTACGTATGCAAAGTGAGATGAATGACGGTGAAACCAGCAGTAAACGACATGGTGTTGGACGTCCACACTCTATCAAAGGAAAAGGACGTCGGAGACTGTCTCGCATGGTGAAGCAAAACCGGAGGCAGACAGTGTCTCAGCTGACAGCCCAATATAATGCAGGGTGAAGTAGAATAGTATCGGAGCACACTGTTCAGTGGACACTGTTGGATATGGGCTACGCAGCAAACGTCCCACTCGAGTGTCTTTGCTAACCAAGCGTTATCGCCAATTGCGCTGCGCTGGGCCCGGGAACCTCGCACTGGTCAATGGATATGTGGGATAGAGTTGCCTGGTCAGATGAATCATGGTTTGACATTCATCACGCAGTTGGCCGTGTCAGGATGCGCCGTCTTCCAGGCGAAACAGTTGTTCCCTCAATGTACAGTAAGTGATACACAGGCTGGTGGTGGCAGTATTATGCTTTGGGGGACGTTCTCGTGGTTGTGATAGAGCAGACCATGGATGCTACAGCATATCTGAACATCATGGCGGACCAGTTGCACCCTTACATGGCCTCTGCTTTTCCAGCTAGAAAATGGAATGTTCCAACAGGACAACGTGC
>BMAO01016567.1:0-13842 GCA_019973975.1 Trichonephila clavata
TTAAAACAATTTTGATGTTTTTAAAGCACGCTTTGAACTGAATTTTTGCGAAATAGATCTTGATATGATTCCATTGAATACTTCAATATAAATATTCCAATTTTATTGAAATGGTTTTTTTTTCTAATGGGGCTGCGTATTGGTATTTTAACCTTTGCAGACTTAATACATTCCCCAGGAAAATTAAAAGAAAGAAAAAATTTTTTTAATCAAACTTTTTATGAGAAGTAATATTATTTTAAAAAAAACATTTTAATTGAAGTGAATGGCACATTCAAAATAGACCTGTTTTTCATATAATGCAGGTTTTTTAAAGAACAAAACAACAATTAAATAATAAAAAATAAAATACTACTTTAAACTACTTTGCTACAATTGCTCAGATTTTTTTTCAGAGTAGTATCACGTTCCAAAAAAAAGTGACACGGAAAATCTTCCTATAAGTTTTCGAACGCAGGCAGCTATCAAGAAAGTAAAATCTCTCATCTTAACCCTCTCACCTGCGTAGTTATTTTATATAAGTAGGTTCAAAATTTTCGTACTATTTATCACGTATTTCAAATTTACATATTAAATCTACATTTTAGAGTAAAAACATACAAAAAAAATTGTAAAATGGTTATTACTTTAAAATACAGATTTGGTTAAAAAAATATGAACATAAAAACATAAATTGAGGCACAAATGGGAACAGTACGGGTTGCACGGCTAAATAGTAGGGGGGAAAATTGGCAGTTATAGAGACTGCCGATGGAAGTGAAGACTTAGGACTTTTAGTACTAAAATTTGAAATTTCATAATGTTTGAACACAAATATGTAAAACGGATATTTTAAATAACCCTAATTCAATGAACAATATTTTTTCGTAAATTTCTAATAATAAAATCGAATGATATAAAATTATAGGTAATTATTTTGCAAAAAATAGCAAAGAACACATTTTATTTTTGACAATTTAAATTAATAAATAATGATTTCGAAATATTAAAATAAAATAAAAAAATTAATGAAAATAAAGTCGGAGCCATTTCCATTATTTTAAACTAAAGATTTTAATGGTATAAGGTAATAAACTATAGCTTTACATTAATAACCATATTTTAAACTTCAACACATTAATCTTGAATTATTATTATATTGTAAAAATATTTTAATTAGAAAATCCACGATAAATTTATGATTGAACAACTAGAAGACTGTTTTACCACGGTAGAAAGAAAACATTTAAGCCACTGCGAAATAATAATCCTGATTGCGTGACGCATTGCAGAGGTTAAATATTAGAAAATAAATAATTCAAAATTTCCAAACGTTAGAATAAATACGACTACTTAAAATAATTTTCTGTTATTTATTTTTTATCGTTAAAATAATAGTATATTTACACTCATGTCCATAAATTAAGGATAATTCAGAATCACACAGAAATTGAACTCTAAGATAAAAATTTCACCTGTAGAATTATCACACACATCTTGAAGAAGAATATGCAAATTACAGGAAACCACCAGATTTCGCGGATAGTACGTCACAATGACGAGAGTGTGAGAGGGGTATATAAGGAATGGTGCCAAAGAAGTAAAATTGTTCACAAGCTCTTTAAAAGCCTTTCAGAGCAATAACCGCATAGTTATGGCACAAAGGAAGCATTTGGATAATATTTTACGTGGTAGAATTACAGGAAGACTGGAATGGTGGACGTACACAGCTGGAAGTATCCGAGGAACTTGGAATCGCCAGAGTGTCATCCCAGGCTTTGGCAACTATTCTAAGATGATGGTAATGTGAGTAGATGTTAAAGCACAGGTCGCCCACGAGTTACAACGCTGAATGAGGACCAGTATTTGGCAGTTACTGCCAAAAGAAACAGACGGAGCGCAGCATCTGACCTATCTCGTCAGCTCTCTTCAGCTACCAGTACGACAGTTTCAAGGCAGACCGTGTACAGACGCTTAGGGCACATTGGTCTATATGCTCGTAGGCCTGTCAGATGTGTTCCTCTTACCGCAACTCACTGTCGCCTGCGATTAACCTGGAGTAGAGAGCATGCATTGTGGACACCGCAACAGTGGTCCTGTTTGATGTTTCCTGACGAGTCCAGGTTTTTAGTTTGCAGTCTGATTCTGGCGGGACTTTCATATGGAGAGCGCCAGGTACCCGATACCACCAAGAGAACACCATTAAACGATGCCGTTACGGTGGTGCAGGATGGCTCGTTTGGGGAGGAATTATTCTTGGTTCCAAATCTGACCTGCATGTTCAGAGTGTAACGATGACAGGCCACATCTATCGGGATGTCATTCTGGAACAACATGTACGTTTGTTTCGGGGCGCCATGGGTGCTGAATTTCTGTTTATGGATGACAACGCCCGTCCTCACCGTGCAAACATTGTAGACGAATGCCTTCAATCGGAGGATATCACCCGTATGGATTGGCCAGCATACTCATCGGACTTGAATCCAATAGAGCATGTGTGGGATATGCTTGGCCGATCAATTGCAACCCATTCAACCAACCTCCCACCTGTCTACCGGAACTTCGGAGGGCATTGCTTGATGAGTAATGTAATATTCCCAAGATCAGATTGATAATTGGGTACTCTGCATACGTAGGCGTTGTAAGGCCTGTATTGCATCGCCCGGGAGACATACTCCATATTAACCATCATACTAACCATGTTATACTGTTTTTTTGTAAATAGGTGTTTTTTTTTAATTTACTCCAGGGAGTAAAAATGGCAATTTGTGTTAATTATGTCAAACATATAGCATATTTTTGCTCTTCCTTTTGTTTAATAAATAGATTTTACAAATAAGTAAATTTTTTTTTTTTGCTTCTGTCTCTTTCTTTGCCTGAACTTCATTATCCTTAATTTATGGACATGAGTGTATTTTGTTCTCTCCATTGTACTGCACAAGGATTCTTCAATAAAACAATTCAAATAATAATCAAACAAAAACACTATTTCAACAATGAACTATACACATTGAACTTTTCACTAAATCCATTCAATTTCACTTATAAGCTATACACGGACTATACGTCAACTGTATAGCTATAGATATACTGCTATAAGCATGTCGGTGACGCAAACGCACGAGATTTCACTCATCCAAAAATTGTCTAAGGTGCACGGCACACTGTGCGTGCGCCAGTCATGAGCATGTTGTTGAGGCGAACCCAGAATATTTTTCCCTACCAAAAAATACCCAACGTCGCTAAAGGAGTTTTCACTTCAAAAATGCATACCCACGAAAAACAAGAGTTGAGCAAATTTTTCTACATCTACGTTGCCTGTGGAATTCTCCCGGTGCGAAGCAAGAGGTTTAAAAGAAAATCCAGTGACTCAAAGATTCCTTACATTGAAACTACAAGTGTTTTCCAGTATACACTAAGTAAACCTCATAAATATTTAAAATTAAAAGATGTGTTAAAACGCAAAGTACATCTGTTTCTTTCTAAAATATATTGCTGAAAGAAAAGAAAATTGAAAGAAAATGACCTAGGTGCTGAGAAATGAGAATTTTTTTAAAAACTCGATGAGGTATGGGTATATTTAAGTGACTACAATAAAAAAGATCGATTTTCTATTGTTGACCTGATGGGGATGGCCGTACTAATTAGCTTTATCACTACAGAATTGTTCCGAAAAGATTTGGGGTAGTTGCAGAATTTTCTAACAATGGCAAATTAAACATCAAAAAAGTCTCAAGTAAAGCCAAAATTAATTCACTCTACTATTAGCAGAATACTGAAGAACCAATTTTTGAAGAAGAAATTCTACTCTTTTATATTGAAAGGACATTGGTAATTTTGGGCTTAATTTGGACAAAGCTTCTAGTTGCACGTCTAAGTCATTTGCCGCTTATTTAGCAAAGAAAGAAACAGAAACTGGAATAAAGTGCATCCCATTCGATAAAACACCTTTAAAATCACCTGACACATGTTCAGTGGACTTATGTGTTTTCGATTTATTAAAACGAGTCTTAGGAAAACGACATTTAAGAATACTGAACGGACTTTTGAAATCGGTTCAATTTAAAAGGAATAAAATTGTCATGACAGTACTAAAAAAATTTTTTTTCATAGAAATTTTAAGCTAGAGGTATTGAAAAGAATAAGGGATATCAGATAGAAACAAAATGCCATAAAAAACAGCATCTATACCCAGGTGGGCATTACGTCGATTGCGATCAACCAGGGGACCTCTAAGACATTTTGGTATGACCGCCTGAAAATTTTAGCAGTTCGTAATTATATACGGAAAATTCAAAATTGGCTGACAGTACGCAAGTCTTCTACTGACCATAACTATGAGCACTAAATTTAGATGGAAATGTTTTTTTTAATGTATTTTGAATTGTTTCATAATAAATGCATCATTTGATGTAATTAAATTTGTGGTTATTATTAAGTTTGTATCTTGCGTTTTGCTTTAAAAGTGGTTTTAAAATTGCTGTTTTTTATTTTTGTTCTGTAGGTAAGTACATATATATTCCGTATTTATTATAAAGTTATAATAATAACCTTTTCCTTAGATTTCCCCACAATTACGACATTTGGCATTGGAGCACACAGGAAATTTCAAGGGGGATGGGGTTGGGGTCGAAGGTCTACTATTCTCGTATCATACCTCAATATACAGCCAAACAAATTTTTTTGATTTTGCGGATTGTAGGGAACAAAAAACAGCAAAAAAATAAATTACTAAATAATAATTAATCTTAATTATAATAAAAAATTACTAATAACAAATAATAACATTTTACGTACTATTTACATGGGATTATAATGAATCGGAAAAAGAAATCAAGGGCTATTGAACCCTTGGACCCCTTCCCCGCCCTTGTGTGCGCCACTAACATTGGGTGGACCGCAACACCTTGAAAAATTTAGATGTAGTCCGTATCCTGAAAAAGTCTGCCCACCCTTGATCTATACTAATAAAAGAAATAGTTTGTGTGTCTGTACGTTACTGCTATTCCGGCCAAATTAAACAACCCAGAAGTCTAAAACTTGGCAAGTACGCAGAAGCTTAAATTATTTTGCTATTAATCTCGAAATTTTTTTTTCAAAATTCGCTTCATTTTTTTTGCTTCAGATTTTGATTAGTGGTTTTTGATATTCACAACAGGTGTTTTTTTAATTCAGTTTTTAAGCGATTTTTTTTAGCTAAATGGAGACATACGCCATCACTACATTTATTTTTCAAAAAAATCGTCATAAAATATTTTTCTTTTTAAATTTTGTTTTTCGGTTTGTCTACATAAATTTCATAACAGTAGATTTTTTGAAAAAATAACTATCAAAAAATCGTTTCCATAACGTGAGAATGACTTTCTGTATAAACCACCATTTTAATCTTTAGATTTTCATTTCAATTTCAGCATCATCCACAACACACAGAAATCTATATGCTCATTAAACAATTCTATTTTATTTCTGTTCAATGTGTACAAGTAAATCCGTATTGATTGGTTGAAACAATTATCGTCTGTTTGTTCAGAAAGAACGAATCTGCAAAGAATTTAAGAAGATTAGATAATAAAGACTTCTTTAATAGAATATGAATCTGCTTTTAACTCTATGAATTAAAATTGCTGTGGTGTGCTCTTTCTTGTTTGAATATTCAAAAATAAATCTTACTGAGTTTAAGAATGGAATCCGGGAGAGAAAAAGGAAAAGTAGTGCTGAATTTATTTTCAATAATATGATAGAAATAATATAAAAAGTTAACAACTGTGGTGAAATTTTTTGCCCTAAGTTTATATTTCATTTTTAGTGAAATCTAAATTTAGAGTATTTGTAAAAAGAAGCAAACTAAAGATTAGAAACCTCAGCTTTTTCATACCATAACGAAAACAAAATTTGAAAATATAGAAACTGAAAAAGTACACCAATGCATATCCTAATAAAAAGCTAAAAAGTTGGATGACTTAGAAACTCATCTATTTTTTTAGAATTGTAATAATCTTATTGGTTTGAAATGTGATATACACAAATATTTTTATGTAGAAAAAACCAAGATAGAATTATAGATTGAGGTATTCTATTACCCTAAAACTGTGCAGTTCTCCAAAAATTAACAAATGTTCTAATGACTTTATTTTATAGACAATCTTATTAGTTTTTTTAAAAATACCAAATTTATTATTTTCCGTTCACAAGTGTTTTATTAAAAGCAAATGCTATTACTTTTAAGGTAACTGGTATGTGAAGGTGCTTTAAATTTTGCATCTTCTTTTATTTTACTTCTTAAAAATAGAGAACATTTTGAAGGTTCTATAGATGTATTATTTATGAGAATTTGATCAAAAGAATGCTAGAAAATTGAATTTTAAAATTGTAAGCAAATGCGATAAAACTGTGATTCAGATACACTATCTTCAAAATCCGTATTGCATTCAATATGTATTGTCAAAAACTAATTTTTCTATTCGAAGAATGTAATTTTTCTATATTATTTGTTAAATTTATTGAAAACTGAACATTTGTTTGCAAACATTACGGTAAATTTAAATCATTTGTTACAAAATTTTTAAAAACATTTTTTTTAATAGTTATTATGTCTGGTTTTGCATTTATAAGTACTCAGTGTATTTTTTAAAATTATAAATCAAGTGAATAGAGTACAAAGTAGAGTTTGAGGATTATTCTAAATAAAATAACAGCTTGTAAAATAGACATTTCCTTTTTCCTAACTGCTTATTGTTAACATTTGTATGCTAATGAAAAACGCTATATGTTATTACTTTTGGTTTTACATTAAAATAAATAAATTTCTATATGTATGAATACAAAAACAGAGATTATTTTGTTATAATTTTTAAAAACAGCATTCATTTAATTTATACATCACATTAACTCCGTAAATTAATCAAAGATTTTTTTTGTTTATTTTCATATTATTAAAAATATGTGTAAGGAATTTTGTAATGTCCTGTAATTATGATGTTCAATGTGAAGTAAGAATACAAAAACTTATAGACATAGAACTTTGGTATTTTACATGGAAGAAGATGTGAATCGTTGATAACACGTATTGATGAAGATGGGAAAGGTTAATTAAAGATTTCTAAATAATCTGGAATTTTAAATTTATAATTTAAAAACTGAGAAATGATGCAAAATAACCTAATTAACAATGGTATGCTTTATATTGTATTACAAATTGCATTAATATAATATATTAAAATATATTATTTTGCAAATCATGGATGAAAATAACTTTATTTGCATCTTTCTCACAACGCTGTTTTTGGTGATTACGGTACACTTTCCGCAAAATCTATTTTAACTATAGCACTAATATTTTGCATACTACAACATTAACAGTTTTTTAACAAAGTGAATAAAAATTCGTTTTGAAATAAACATTCAAAAATTTCAGAAATAGCACAATTTCTGCATAAAATGTAAAGGAAATTTGAATTATTAAATTTAAAAAAAAATAATTTTTATAAATTTATATTTTAAAATTTCATTTAATTGTTTTATGGATTGTTATGTTTACAGAAACTCCATCAAATTTTATAGCTATACAGTGGTGACCAAAATTGTGGACATTTTTTTAAAAATGTTATGTATTTTTAAGTTTGTATGCTTATAAAAAATGTTACATATTGCACAAAATGCAATGTATTTTATATCATTTTAAATAGAGTTTAGTACTGAATTCAATACAAGAATCAGTATTCAAATATTTGCAAAGCAAAAAAAGGAATGCAACAAGAATTATCGATATACATTAGATACTCTTGATAGCAGTGAATTATGAGTGTTTAGTGGAAGACTTTATTTTTGATCGCAGCTTTTCATCGATGTTTCATTGGTCTGAAAATAATTTTAATTTCATCCTTTGTTATTTCATGATGCCAGGAAACATTTTTATCCTCAATTACTTCATTTATATCACGAGGGAACCTTATTCGCCCAAGAGTTTCCAAACGGTTCTACGAGTTTTCGATAGGATTGAGGTCAAGACTGTTTCGTGACCAAGACAAATATAATATTTAGCTAAGAAGGCATGGAATCAAATAAAAGAGTAGATTGGACATCTTGAAAGAGATGTGTGACGAGAAAGTGGTCGTTAGTATGTTAAAACTGAAAGACAGGTGGTGGTTCAGTGACTACATCTAGAGACTGAAAATTTTGTTTCAGATGCCAGGAGACAAATTTAATAAAATACAAAGCAGAGAAAACCCCAAAAGGGTGCACCACATATGTTGATGATAGAGGAACAAAAATACTATGAGTCAAAACTAAAAGAATGCCATCAGTGGTCATCAGAAGATATCTGAAGGTGGTGGTGTTTGTCTCAGTTCAGAAACAATCAGAAGAAGATTAATAGGTGTTAGAAGTAGAGATCCAAAAAAAAGTCTTATATTAATTTATAGAAGCACTAAAAAATACTACTTAAGTTCATGGAACACATTAACTAACAATTGATTAGTGATCAAAAGTTATGATGTGAGACGTATTAAAATGTAAGGCCAAAAATATTCAAGACGTAGAATAGGAGAACTGATATATGCAGACTTCATTCATGCAACTTTGAAGTACCCACATAGTTTTATGATTCTGCCATGCATATCAGCAGATGATATCGGTTACCTTCATGTCATCGATGGGACACTGAATGTCAGAAAATACATTGAAATCATTCTAGAACCGAAACGTCTACCTTCCATCAGGGATCTATTTATTACCAGTGCCTTATTTATTTTTCAGCAAGATTCTTCTCCATGTCACACAGTAAAGTAATCGAAAGACTGGTATCGTTCTAAGATAATCGAGTTATGTCCTGGCCAAGAAACAGTCCTGACCTTAATCCTATTGAAAAATCGTGGCACCGTTTGAAAGTTCTTGTCCGAATGAGGTTCCCAGAAATTAAAAAGGAACTAATTGATGAGATTATTGCTTAATGCCATCATGTAATAACGAAGGAAGAACTTAAAACTATTTCCAGCTCAATCAAACATCAATGTGGAGCTGTAATAAAAAATAAAGGCTACCTCACTAAACACTGATAATTCACTGCTATCATCATGATCTAATGTATATCTCTTGTTATTGCAGCATGACTATTTTTGCCTTTCAAATATTTAAATAATCACTTTTGTACTAAATTTAATATCACATTCCCTTTAAAATGATGTAAAAGCCTTGCATTTTTTGCAACGTACAATTTCCTATAAGCATACAAAGTTGAAAAGTACAACAATTTAAAAAAGTGTCCACATTTTTGGCCACCACTTGATATGCATTATATTTTATGCACCTAAAGGTAAGATCATGCTTAAAAATAGTTATTGATTAATTATTGATCTTACAGATTTATTTGTAATTTAAAATGAAATTTTTTTACATTAACAAGTGCGAAAATATACAGATAAATCATCGTAAAAATTTTATTTCCGTTGCTTTAAATATAAGTAAGTGAGAACATTTAAACTTGATGCAAAAAAGTTCATTTTTACTTCTCGCAAACGTTTCAGTCACCTTACGCAAGATGTCACACTTTAAAACGCATGCTACTCGAAATGTGTTTTTTTTTAAAATTCTCAAATGTGGCCAGCGATTGTTAAAAAGGTTTAAAAATACTTAATGGAAATTTTATGTACGTTCTGTATAACAGTAGAAGTGTTTTAACTTTCATGTTTATCAATATGTGTTTTATTGCAAAATATACTTTCCCTTATGTGAATATAACCACTGTTTTTTAAAGCAATTGCATGAAATAACGAAATGAAGGAGATATGGTACCCTAAAAATCAATAAACTGTCGAAAATTTTTATTAGCTTATTTGATACCCTGAATTTTTATAAATATGCCAGAAAAATTTCAAACCTTACCTGCATTTTTCATTAAGTAATGGAGCAATGTTTGATGCGGGACAGCAACTACCACGCCTACATTTCAGATTATCTGCTAGAAAAGAGCCTGATAAAAATGAATTAATTATTTTTCTAATGCGCATCAATGAGATTGACATTATATATGCAGTAATAAATCATTTTAAGAATGAATTGTGCAATTCATGCAAAAATTCTAGTTTGTGAATTATTTACTGGAAGATATTTATTTAAACAAATGCACATATACAGTTCTTAGATTTTGATGCATTTTACCTATAAATTGTTTGTTCATTTTGCTTATATTCGTGTGCAATATTTAACATGCGATGGCTTTTAAAATCAAGGAAATAAAAAATAAATTCATAAACAACTTTTGTACTTGTTGTGCATTAGCTCTGAGCATGGAATTAGCTCTGAAGTGTGTGTATTTATTTTTTTTAATAATTATTAAGATAAAGTTTTATGAAATTTTGATCTTTCATTCGTTTTTTTCTATACATTCAGTATGGCAGCATACTGTTTAATTGTTCTATATTTGTGCAATTTTTTATGATAAGTAGTTTTAAATATGCTAATTAACATTTCGTAAAAGTTTCAGACTATTCGATGAATATTATATCATGCTATTCATGGAATGAAAACTTCAAACTCATATTTCTCCATGTTGAATTTTTGTACATATACTGTTATTCAAAACCCTAAGGCTTTTTTAATAATTGAAGTATGGATTTGAAATTTTTATACATGTTTTGAACTGTATGTGTTGTAAAACTGTGCATGGAATTCGCTCGAAAATGTTTAGTACTTTTTCTAAAAAATTTCAAAATCAAAATTAATTTTTTTTGGAAATTTTTGGAAATTTAACTATAAAAAATTAATAAAAATTTAAATAGCAGCAGCAGAAAAAAAAACCTATGCGCAGTTTTGTGTAGTATATTATAAGGTACTTGGAAAAAATTCTTTAAAAGAAAAGATACATATTTAAAAAAAACCTTAGGATTTAAAAAATGCTTAAAAAAGCTACAAAATTTTAATTTTACAAGCATTTTCTAACAAATTAAAAAAATTTATATGGAATTATTATTAAATAGTAACTTTTATGAAATACAATTGAAACCAAATATCAAATATTAAAAATAAAAAAAGTGTGAAGATGGTACCATATCGCCTTAAAGTGCTCTAGTTTTTGTAAAATTTAAATCATCTCTTATCCTGAAGGTCATTTCAAAAATGAATAACATAGCAACACATCAAAATTGAAAATTTGTTCATAACCTTTTGGTACAGAATGGACCGTGTTTATGTTATTTATTGTAAATTTTTACCCATTTTTTCCCACTTTAGTAATAATAATTTCTTTTTCTCTTCTTAATGTTAGCATATTTTTCTTGAAATGTACTAAACAAATCTAAAAGCCACAAAAGAATCCCCATACCTCCATTTTTCAAAAAGAAGTTGTCACAAGAAGTCTGATAACTTAAACATCAAACAAATTTGTAGGCATTTTTGAAACCATATTTTGATATTATTTAACATTTTAAAAATGTATGCATCATTGCAGCAATATTTTTGCATATCGTATGCCAAATATCAAAATCGGGAACTCCATATAGCCACTACATTCTTTTTCTTTACACAATAACTCTATTCTATGTGTAGAATAGAGTCTCCAGTTAGCTTATTCATTCAGTAGTCTTCACTAAAGTTTTAAAAGGAAACCCCTGAGTGATTTAAAATTTATTATCTTCACTGATCTCTAAAAAAGTGAGAATGCAATATGTACATAAGTTCCACGGAGAATTGGAGAACTCTATTTCAAACTTTTTAATAAATTTACTGTGAATTTGGGAATGAGATATTGTCAGCTGTAGTTTTGCCCTCGTAGTCCGGAGAAATATTATCTATCAATCACTAACTATTTTTTATAGATGTGATAAATCTTAAACTGATTGCAAAACGAAAACTAATGGGTGTGGAAGATCAAAGTACACAAATACAAAGCAAGAATTGATAGCTATGAAATTGTAACAAAACTACTCCAAATTCGTCATGATACTCCTTACCTTATTCATCGTCTTACGAAAAACCATAGGACTGGGGATTGAATCTCGATTCACTTATAATCGGCAATTATAGGGAAAAATAATTTTAAAGTTTTAACTTTTTCTTCAGGCTCAGAAAAGAGAAATTCACAAGTACAAATATATGATCGGAATGACGAAAGTAGTCTATTTCCTCAACTTCCTAAAACACGTATTACTAAGAAGGATCATACACATAAGATAATTATTAAAATGTATCTTTTCAAATATTGTTTTCCTAATTTATCCCAAATGTTATTTTCTCGTGTCTTTATATTTGTTTTCGTTATATTTTCATAATCATTTTGCTATTTGTATTCTTAAAATAACATTTAAATGATAAGGACATGCAATCTTTATCAAATTTCCACACATTTTGTACTTGCTATTTGTTCAAAATTAAATAATTATTCGCTATGTAGTTCTACGTGTTATGTGCTAACTCATTAGAGAATCTACTAAATTAATGAACACGAATGACAAGCCATTGTTTCATCTTTAGTGTGTTTGTTGTAGCAATATATAAATAACAAGTAATATAAAATAATTTAGGTCATATATATATATATATATATATGTGGTAAGTCTTCTATTAGTTTAGCTTTGATTTTAAATATTTTAGTAATTATTAAAGGCTATAACATTATAGTATTACATTAATAGATTATGGTTTTATCTATAATACAGTTAAACTTCTCTAGAAATTTATTGCTTTCCCTATGGCCAGAATATTGGCAAATTCACTTGAAGGTTGGCTGGCCAAAAAACTTTGTTTAAACCTGCATTCCTAGTTCCTAAGGCTGGGAGTTTGCTTTAGTATTTCTGTGGCTAAATCTTTTCTATTATGACTATAGTTATCTTAGGTATATAACTATTTTTTGTATATTTTTTTGAAATATATATATACACATATATATCTAGTTCAAATTTTCAATTGGAAATAAAATACTTTCAATTTATCCTTTCAAAGTAGGAAATGACCCAAATTTTTTCCCTACCTTCCTATCTAAAGTTGCCCTCTATATAAATATAGGGAGAAAGTGAACTAATAGTAGGAATTGAAAAAAGTGCATGATTTGCTTGCAGTGTTGCAAAATTCACAGCCGATTTTGGCTAGTTTTGCTGAAAAACCGGTTTCCGAGGCCAATCAATCGTTATCAATGTTTTAAAAGTTATATTGTTGCAACAATGGATGCAAGTCTAAGTTGGCGTCGAAAACTGGCAATTGATTTAATTAATGAATTAATATTTGAAAAAACTGCATTAACATCAAGTACCATCCACTACAAGTTTAAAAAAAATTATTTGAAATTGATTTGATGAATATTAAGTATTTTATTAAGGATTGAAAATTTGAACAAGATAAATATGTATATAAATATATATAGAGAGAGGAGCTATAGTAGTAGGAATTGAATAAGAAAGACTTACTAACAAATGTAAACCAACGAGTTAAATAAATTTGCATGTAAATGCCTTTGTACCGAAAATGCAAATAATTTAATTTTCAAGATTAATGGAAAATAATTTTAATCATAACACGCTTTTCTGTACATGAAACAAGAAAATATCTCGACCATAATTTTGGTAGAATAGCATATTGTATTATCGTAACACACGCATATCATCATAACTGCAGATAAATTAATATCGCATTGATGAACAATCTAATTTCAGTTTTGGAGCAGATGACCATCAAATCTATACGCGGGGTTGAAGTAATCCAACTCTAATAGCTTTGTTTTACATAGTTAGACAGTCATTAACTTTAGTTTTATACTTTATAATTTGATATTTTACGACAGTTCATCCACTGTTATCCCAATCTGTACAATTCTAATAACTCAACGGATACTGATGGTACTCTGCAGTCGATTGCATCAATTTTCATGGTAAGTCC
>BMAO01016567.1:14820-40497 GCA_019973975.1 Trichonephila clavata
AACAGTGCTTTTCAAGGAGTGTAAGTATCAACAAATTAAAATGTGGTGGGTGTAAAATTTTCGGCTGCTGCATTTGAAATAAAAAGTTATTTAGAACAAATTAATTTGATAGGAGAAAAACGTACAAATAAAAATGAAAGCTTGACCATGAAACTTCATCCTAACACTGTTCGAACGCAAGCAACTACCAAGAAAGTGAAATATCGGGTCCTAAATGAAATCAATGACTCAAAGATTCATTCTATCTAAACTAGAAAAGCCTCCAGGCACTGTAAGTAAAATCATTCAAAACAATTTAAAGTTAAAAAGATGTTTAAACCTAAAATTCATCTGTTTTTACAAAAACATGCTGCTGAAAAAGAAAGAAAAGATAATTGTATAAAAAAAACAACAACCAGATGCTGATAAATGGAAATTTGTTGTTCCACTGTAATAGAATTGAATACATTTAAGTCACTTATAAAAGAAAAAGAATTTTCTATTTTTGAACTGACAGGAATCACCGCATGAATGGCTTCGTCAGTGTAAAAAACAGTTCCCAAAGGGATTCATGACAGTAGCAAAATTTTTTGCAAAGGTTATTTAAAAATCAAAAAGTCTTAAATAAAGCAAAATTTAATTCACTCTATTATCAACAGAATATTTTAGAATCAATTTTTGCACAATAAATTCCAGCGTTAAATAGAACGGACATTGTGATAGATAAAAGCTTCATACGGACAAAGCTTCTAGTACCACGTCTAAGTTAACTACAGCTTAGTAAGCAAAGAAAGAATCAGAAAGAGGAATAATGTGTATAACATTTGATGAAGTGCCTGTAAAAGCACCCAATGCTTCCGCAATGGACAATGTAGTTTCATTTAATTAAAACGAGTATTCAGAAAGCGGCATCGAAGAACTCTAAATGAACTTTTGAAAATGTGTCTAGAGGAATGGTGTGAAATTGGCATGACCATGCTAAGACAAAGTTTACTTCCATGGAAATTTTGAGCTGGAGCTATTATCAAGATTCATTGCTATCAGATAAAAGCAAATTGTTACGAAAACTACAGTATTTATTGATAAAGTTTAATTATCAAAATTGTTTCCAAAAAGAGCGAATGACTTTCTGTAGCTCCAAAATTTTACATACTCTAATAATAATGGCTGTTTTCTACATTTACAACAAAAAACTTTAAAAATTTTTAACTATCAATTGAAATAATAATCGAAAATGGAAAAAATAATTTATTCGTGTTGAAAGACGAATTGAGGTCATATATTCTCAAATCAGTAATAAAATCCTCAAAAGAGACGTTTTCTTTTATTTGCTTCTTTGATTTTCTTATATTTAGTTCTACAAAAGACAAAAATGGATTTAACGTAATTTATTAGTATTTACTTAAAATAATTGTAATCTAACAAATAAAAATTCAGTACTTCCAAAAAAATGTTATTTAAGTTTGAATAATTCATATTTGTATTCAGAGTATGAATTGGAATAATTTACATATAACAGCCTACTACACTGATGACATAAATTAAGAAAATTTGCATATTTTATCGAATTGCATGAAAATAATTGAACTGAATGAAAACCACTGTGTCTAGCTAAAATTGCAAATCTTGTAAAGCAGATGAGTAAGCTCATACGTGTGTGTAGGCGGAGACAGCGGAAAAACAAGCTTCATAAGCGCGTGTAAGTTAAGATGCATTTCGTTTGCCACCACACCTCGGCGAAATTCTTGGTGTTATTTTGAAGCAATCGGTTCAGTTCAAATTGTAAAAGTAAAAATGAGTAATCAACAACGTTTAGATGATGGAATGAGGTGGCGAAAAATGGGAAGATTAGAAGAAGTCCATTATCAAATCCAGATTTGTAGAGAGTTATATTTAACCCTCAGCATCGTGTGTAAATTTTGGAAACAGTTCCAGGATACTGAATTCATCGAGAGAAAGCCTAGGCAATGTCATCCATGGACAGAGGAAATTGCCAGTTGTCGATAATAGTGAGGCGTAACAGACGGGCTACATTTTATCAGCTATCTCGTTCCTTGTATGCAGTCACAGAAGCCCGTGTATCAAAGATGACTGTTTCAAAAAGTCTTCATAAAAGAGGGTTGCTTGACAGAAGACCTGGTGTTTGCGTCCCATCCCGATCACGTCTACGAACTGGGGAGTCCTTTAGGATGATGCATACAGCATGGATTTAGAATATGGATCAGTGAGCGACTGTTCTGTTCACTGATGAATCCCGTTTCACTCTAAGCACCGATTCTCTCCATACGTTCTTATAGAGAGAACCAGAGACCATCTAACTACCTTCTAATGTCCGGGAATTCGATAATTATTGTGTAGGAGATTTAATGTTCTGGGAAGCATCATGTTAGATGACCGTACATCACTCCATGTCTTTGAAAGAGGCCCTGTGACTGGTGTGAGGTATAAGGATGAGGTCTTGAAGACCTATATTCGCCATTTCATTGGTGCATGTGGCCCTACGTTCATTTTAATGTAACATAATGCGAGTCTATACAGAGCTCTTCTGATTGACGAATTTCTAGAGATTGAGGATATTTACCTTATGGATTGACCAGCCAGATAACCAGACCTGAACTCTAAAGAGAGTGTCTGGGCGCTTTGAGTGCTCGCAACCCCTTCCGAGAACCATCCAGGAAATAAAAACCGCTTTGCTGAATGAATGAGACCAATTGCCACAGAAACTGATTAACTGTCTCACTTCAATTATGACATCACGCTGCGAGGCCTGTATAGCTGTAAGAGGGGGCCATACGCCCTATTAACCCATTTATTTTGTTTATTCGGCAACCGCTGATTGATACTTTCCAATTCCAAAGAGTGTTACGCACGATCATGTTACGCACGATCATGCGTATGTATTGCAGTTGCTGAATGGTTACCTGTTTTGTATTGTATCAATGTATGTACATATCAAATTTCTTTAAAATCGGTTCATTATCTCTAGACATAATAGATGATGTCTCTAAATTCTCTTAATTTCTTACACGTGTAGTTTATTATATTAAAACATCAGTTGTTATTTGGAATAATTATATTTGAACTTAACACATAGTCTACCCTGTCTAATCAAGCCAATGGAATCCTAATTTTAATAAATTTACATTATAATAAAAACCATTTAACCTCAGTGAAAATTGAATTACAGCTATTTCATGATATTAAATGAGAAAACTTAAACCCCTAGTTTGCTTTTTCAGATTTGCTCCAAGCTGAATTTTTAGATCCTGGGATCTAGGTGTAAAATTCGTGCCAATTAAAAATAAAACTAATTTATAATCAACAATTAAAGTACGAAATACAAAATTAAAATTTTATTTTTAAAAATAACCAGTACAATGCTAAAAAAATATTTAAGTTTATGTTCCAATTTCACAAAATGTGGAGTCCTTCCCATCACGTATCAAAAATTATCTGTAGTATATCAACGAAGTGGTTTGTTTTATGTAAGTATTCATGAAATTTTCGAATATTTTTTGGTGTGTTTCTTTTTATGCGGTACCTATCTACCACTCAAAAACAAGATTTACATTATTTATCCCCAAATAATAGTGGAATAAAAACCAATACGATCCAAAACATAGATTTTAGCAGCTTAAAATCAAATTTTATATTCAGTAATATGTTAAAGTACTGCTACCGTTTACTACAGTAAATTTTGATTAAACTTCTATTCTCGCTAAAGTATTCCAGTTATTAAAGACACAATTTTAAAAAAGCAATCGTTTGTTCCACACAATCTATGTATGTTAAAATAATATCTGATTTAATTTTATTAATTTACTTATTAATTTACTTATAAAGTATCATGGAACTTAAAAATCAAATATTTTTGTTGCTGTATTTGTAATTTATAACAACAGATGAAAATTATGCAATTTTATGGGATTAATTTTGTAAGTTTAATACAAACTTTTCTCATTCAGGTTTCATTAAAATATGTTTTAATACAATTTTATCTCTTTACAGGAAGAAAAGAATCAGATAATTACAACTAATGTTTGGCTAAATCTGGTAAGTATATTTTAAATATACTGATATTTATAAAACAAAAAAATGGTCTGCAATAAAAAGATTTTCACGGTATTTAATTCTAAAATAACATTGCTAAATAATAGCGAAAGTAAAGTATAAAAGAGGCAATTTTTTTCCTACTAATTTGCCTTCTCAAAAGTGTAAATCTTACATAAAACATACTACTATAAGGGGCATTCAAATGAAAACTGGTCACTAGTGTAAAGAAACGGTAACGATTTTATTAACTCAAAAATGTAGTTATACACAGTATTCATACTCAAAATTAGTCGCCAAAACTGTTGCCACCTTTTTCACATTACAACACTACCTGGTCGATTCTATCTTTGAAAAGTTAGTAGGTTGTTGTCGGATCCAATCCTGGACCCAATCACCCGCATCGTCGTCAGTTGTGAATCAATGTCCACAAATAGCTCGCTTTATAGGTCCAAAAATAGGAAAATCGCACGGTGAAAGACCTGGATTGTATTGTGGATGTTCCAGAGTTTCCAACGAAACTGCTGCAATGTTGTCCTCACCAAATTGATTGTATATGGGAGGGCATTCATGCAGGAAAATAATGTCAGTAGACAACTTTCCAGGACGTTTTGACTTGATGGTTCGTCTAAGGTTCTGTAAAGTGGCTTGAATACACTGGGAATTGAAGGTGGTACCCCGTTTCTAGAACTCAACAAGCAGTGAGCCATTGTGTTCAAAAATGAAGGACATCATGACCTTACCAGAACTGGTGTGCATGGTCTTTGGTATCTATGGAAGTGGTGAAGTCACACGTTTTCACTGCTTGCTCTGACTCTGCTTTCTGGTTCAAAATTGTGGCACCATGTTTCGTCACAAGTGACAGTCTGTGACGGAAAACCGTATTTCTCCTCATGAAAATGTTGCAGATGATTCATAGACAGAATCATTCGTAGTATTGCGGTGTTCGACGATCAGTTGGTGTGGTACCCACTGCGTACACGTTTTTCGAAAGTTGTGTTGATGCACTATGATGTGAGTGATACGCACGATAATACCAAGTAACCAATGGATCTCGTTCACGGTGATTCTGCGGTTGCCCAAGACTAAGGTATTCCCTCCCGCAATCATTTCAGCTGTAATGACACGATAAACCTCTTCAGGTCAAGCATCACCTTCCAGTAAATCGCACACCATCAAGACCATCACTATATTTTGCGTCATTCCACAACACTTGAACGACACAGACTTCACCGTACCCAGTCTTCATCAGTCGATGAATTTCATAGCCTCCAATTTTCTCCATCCTTAAAAATTGAATTATTCCTTGCTGTTCCTTCGTACTTGCTTGCATGTTTAGTAGGGGACGATAACTTGCATGACTACCTTCTCTTCGGCGTGAAACCGCACATCGCTATGAAACGCCAAACGTTACCATGCGTCAGTATCTCTACTGAAAAATGGTTCCACGATACATGCAGTTGCAGGGTGCCAACTTACGTGTAATGCAAAGTTAGAAACACTAACCAGATTTCATTTGATTGAACCTAATAGAAAGCTGCACATTTTAGATAATTTGAATCACTGTTTGACTTTGCATTCTTTAATTTTTACCTCTGGTGTAGTTTAGGAGAGAAAAATCTTAACAAGAGTGTATCTCAGATTTGGTATTTTTATTTAAATCAAAATTGTTTTAAACTAATAAACATGTGTCTTCAAGGACAAAGCTAACAGGAGAATGTTTTAATCTATAACACCATTGAAACAAAAGCTCAAATTCTAGGGCAATTTCAAGTTAAATTTAACAGTTTGGCACATTTCATAAATTTAGTTACAATATTGGGAATGCAAATTTATGTAGTATTTTTTTTTTTTGGATTTTGCAGTAATTCGAGTACAAGCTTTAGGAATTTTAGAAATAAGTGTAATTTTGTTGGTATACTTTCAATTCCGTATTTTATCAATCTAAACGTAACAGCACTCAATTTTAAAGATAAAAAACACATAATTTCAATCAGAAATATTCAACTTAAAAACCTACACCATGTCTTTTAACTAGAGTATATCTATAAGAGAAATTTATATTACTTTTATATTACTTATTTATTAACGTTCATTTATGTCATCTATCCTTAGAAACATTTTCTATTTATCCATAGCTTTTTTTTTCTAAGATAAAGTTTGTGTGTATAAATCTGAAATCTAATTATGAGATGAATTTAGCTTCTACCGAATCAAATTATGAAAATTATCAAATATTACTTCTATTCATCTTATAGTCAAACATGCTTCTATTAGAAACAATGTCAGAGTGATTTCTATTAATGTAATATTATTATCTTACTTTATATGTTTACTTTAATAACAGAAAAATAATAAAACTCCGAATATTTCGTATTTTTCAAATAATTCTTAAGATGTATTCGGCCTATTTTCTTTGATGTTAACTCTCACAAAGCATGGAACCATGAAATTACATACATTTTCTTGTACTGTCGATTGATTCTCCATGATTCAATCCTTCGAGAATATGAACATTTTGATAATTCGAAGTATATGCACATTCCCTAGAAAAACTCTTATTATTTCGAACTAAAACAATACATTTGGGTACACTCAATAATTCGAAATGAAATCTGTGACTGGCTAGACCACAACACGCAATAATTCGATGCTATATTGTAACACTCTTGACAATTCGAATACTCACTATCATATACAGCCCTGTAGCAAAGCGGTTGGAGATTACAAGTATTGCATTGTATTGTCTATGCGTGCCCCTCCCCCATCAACGTAGTCCCTTTAATGTCCATCTGTCTGCTACCTCTTCTTAGATTTTTCCAGTTCATCACGCGAAAATACACTTTAATTGCTATCCTTCTTCAAGTGGACAATTGACCAACCCAAATGTAGACAGCCGTATATACCTTTCGTTTCACGCGTGGTCTTTCTACACATGGTTTAAGAAAGGATGGTCCACTATTGTGAAGAAGAGATGCGTAGGATTGTGTATGATTGTATTATTTTAATATAGAACTTTCAACTTCGGTATAATATTCATATTATACAATATGTACTTTTTAAAAATTACTTTACAGTAATTTTATACATATGTACAATTTTTGTTTTACTACATAGTTTCAAATTTAAAATATGTTAGAAAGATAATTCTTTTCGAGTATTTTGGGAGTTCTTTTCTACCCTCTTCATAATTCGAAGTTTTTCATTGATCCCACCAACTTCGAATTATTGAAAGTTGTCTGTATATATTTTGTCTAAATTTTGAGTAAAATATCCTAAAATTTTCCTTTTTTTAAAAAAAATTACTAATAAAAATTGAATGCGGAATAAAAAAAAGCCATAAAACATTTGTTTATTTAAAAAAACGTATATATATTTTCATTACCTAAAAAAGAATAATCATTAGAGATAATTTGACAACAAGAAAAACTTTACATATATTAAATTACCACCAGTTAATTCAAACGGGCACAAAAAAATGTTTCTTTTAAAAATTGGAATATATTACCATTAACACTCGAACGTCCGGAATTTCGATTATTTTTAAACGTCCACCTAGTCACATTGATTTTGACACATCGATATAAAATACATAAAATAACTGCAGGACTTATAATCACTAGGGCTTAGGATTGAGACTCTGCAATATTATTTCATGTAATTATCATATATTATGAACCGGTATATCATAAAAAAATGATGTTGACAATGTTTCGCGAAGCTTGTTGGCCAACAGCTTTGTCGCAAGGCATTTCGAGTCGCAAATCTTCCAGGAACATTACCATTATGCAGTATCCGATCTGTGTCATCCCTAGCGATATACATATCAGGATTTACTAGAATATTATCAATTACATCTGCACTTTCTTCAGATTCTTCGCAGTCACTTTCTTTCATTCGTATGCCTTTATTTGAATATAAGTTAGAGCCCGATAGCTCACCACCACCCATTTTATTTTCAGAAAGCTATTGCAACAAATTATCAATTTCCTCAGGGCTTAGACCTATTCTACGAGACATCGTCCTCTGGGTGTCACCTTTGTACTAAGATCGAAAGTTGAATGAATTTTTTATGAGAAGATTATCATATTATATATAACAAAACACTTAAGATTCAACAATCTTAGTGTAATTGATTCATTTCCACAATGAACCCAATAACACAGCATTCAAGGTCAAGAAAATGGTGCGATAAACATAGAAAGTTTGTTTTACGAATGATATCTACTTAGTGAACTATATTTTGCTGAATGACAGTCATTTATAATAATAAATTGCTTTGGTGTCGAAGCGACACCAGTGGATGTTCTACGTATATTTAGCTGTAAAATCACTCCTAACTAACTTAGAACCACAAAACGTTTCTGTGCAATCACGAGGAAAAATGATTAAAAGCCATGAAAAAGTTTAAAATTCTCTGCAATAATGCGGAAAGGACAGCAAAGTAAACAGGACTCGGTGTCCAATTGACACCGACGGACGCTCTAGGGTTAGATCTCATACAAAAATATTTTAGAAGAAAGTCATCCAATCAAATATATCTGGGTTCTTTGAATTTCAGCAAAAACATATTTTGGTATAATATCTGCAAAGATATTACAACAAAAGCATTAAATTAACTTTACATATATTTTGTTGCATTTAATCTTTATGTTAAAAAGGCTTTTTTAACTGTCTATTTCTACCGGTTAACAAAAATTATTATTTGCCTTGTATTATTTAAGCATTTGAATGCGGAACACTCCAGTGTATATAGGTAGCAATGATCTGTGTTTGTACAGTTATTAAACACTATTCTCACATCAAAGGCTTATTGTCCAACAATGGCTTCTGCATGCCATTTGATCCTGTTTTGAATAATGCACGTTCTCAGAACTAATCTCAACATTAACAATATGGTTATTCAAACTATCCTCTATATCTTCACTTTATAGAATATTGTAATGTCTCAAAGCATGGGATGTTGTTTAGATCCTTGTATCGATTTTGAAAAAAATAGCGTTTACAATTACAGAAAATAATGAAATATTCAGTGTTTAAGGAAAATTGTGTTTATTTTGAACTGGTAGGGTTTTGGTTTTTGGTGTACAGTGGCTCTTGATTTATTTTATCTGGAATCAAAACTTTACATATTATTTCATAATTCAGATGGTATTATGTAAATGCATGATAGTATTTCTCGTTCTTTAAAATTTTTTGAAAGAATGCAAAGTTGGAAATGGCATTGATTAGTACTTTTTTCAATACACTTCGATGCTCAATTTTTTCGAAAATAAGCCTTAATATTTCAATATATTATACAATAGACTATTTTTTACAATAGAACTGTCTTTACGGAATCTAATATTTATTAATGCTAAATTTAGTGTTTTAATTTTAAAAGATGATTGTTCGCTTGAAGTACGATGATCTAATAGTTTCATTTACTTTTGATTGTACAAAATGTTAATGTTCAGCTTTTTTCATACCTTTTATTATATTACATGGGAATTAAAACTGATTTGACAATATTGCATACAGATTAAACTTAGGTTTTATAGGTTTGGTCCAGAAAGTAAGTTCTGTTTTGCATTTTCTCCAAAAAAATACATAGTTTCTCAATTCAAGTATACACGTTCTTTGTAACGAATTATTGGTAAGCTAGAAAATGCATTTTCAGATACCCGACTTATTAAGGGTATGTTTGGTTAGAGTTTAAAATAAAACTATCTGTTTGACAATCATTAAATTTCTCAATACAAAGAACACCAATGCCTGTGTTATTTACAAATTTCTGTACAGACCCAATGCCATGAGAGCTTTTATAGTCAGAATGTGGGTGCGTAATGGAATGGGAAAATGTGCACGAAAATAAATGAAGTAAGTGATCATTCTGATTAATCGTGATTTGATTGTAACTGTTAAAACGAAAAGATGGAGAACAGACATTTCACTATAATGGTGATTTCTCATGAATTTTTCTTAATTTTCTGGTCATTTCAATTATACTGGTACCAAAGAACTGAAACACCGAAAACTGTGTGTTAAGACAATGCAACACGATACGGCATAGAATAAGAGATTGAAACTTCACATATTGTCAAACTTGATCTAGTGAAATCTGTCGTTCTCCTATCACTGACCAAATATATTAAGCCAGTGCTTCTTAAACTTTCAATGCTTACGACCCGATTTTTAATCATAATTTTCATCGCGCCCCCCTTTACACGATAACAATATATTGAATGAAATAATAACGCGCTTTGAAGTTAAACCTACAGCATGATTTTAGTCATTACCTGTAAAATGTATTAAGTATTAAATTTTGTATATGACAAGCCTATGTGAATAACTAGTCATTGTTAAAGTTGTTCTTAACTTAGTATTGAGAGATTAACTATCAAATACATTGTGTAGGACTGATATATTCGTAAGTACATTATATCAGTGTAAATGTGTATTTTATTTTTTATTATATCCAATAGTATATTTTGTTTTGGAAATTTGTAATTTTTTAAATAATTTATTTTTAACTTTTCGATATGCTCGCAACCCCCTCTTAGGGTTATCACGATTCTCTAGAGGGGCACCCCCCACAGATTGAGAAACGCTGTGTTAAGCATTTGACAAGTCTGGAGAATGCGACGATAATGCAGCAGTGAAATCTAGTGGGCAAACAAGAAGACGAACATTAAGTGCCGCGATCATTATTTTGCTAGAATGGAGCATTAGGAAAGTTCTAATGGTATAGACAGAAAACTGGTTTTAAAATATTAGATATAACACATTAATGATTAGTCAGAGTACCAACCATGCTTACTATTGAAATGTATAATATAATACTACCCGAAACTATAATATTAATGTGATGCTTAGTTATAAAGCCAAGCAAACTTTCACTACGATGCATTTTAAACCAATAATTCTGGGGATGCATGCTGAAACAAGATTTGATTATAAATAAAATGTCATAGCATTCGGTTGTTCATTTTAGACATCGTACGTTCTATAGTGTATTGAACTAAGGAACATACTTGAAATGATATGGTTTCTATTATTTCCAGGATTATCGTTCACCATCATGTGCTCCGCGTGCCTTAACATCGTGAAGTAGTATAACGAGGCTTTTTCGATCGGTACCGTTGATCGGTGATTTTCTACTCATCGGTTACAACAAATCTAAAGCACCAATGTGTGACACAATCAACCATATCTCGGAAGCATAATCCGCATTGCTTGCCTTCAGGAATTTAAAATCATACTCTCGAGAAACTTGTCTTACCCTTCGAGATACCAAAGGAAAGATTTAATTTCCAAGCTAATAAACATACTCAGACGCAAAGGCTATTTATTACTTGAGCAGTTCACTAGAAATTGAGGAGATATTTTAATGAGAATATAAATAGTTTTATGGAGAATGTTTCTCAATTTAAAAACTCAAAGAATTGGACTCTGGAATAGCGTAAGTAACCTAATTACTGGTAGTTCGTTTAATTTTCCCCATACTTATTATAAATTTTAGTTCATTACTATTTTTAGATTTCGAAGAATATTAAATATCTGCGAATCTATTGTAAAATTAAATAGAGTTATAGCTAAAATGTTTCTGTAAATTCTATTTTCTCAGACCTATATTTTGGGGCGTAACTAGGTGAGTTTTCACTCGAACAGACCTTTTAATAATTTACAGAGAAATGTCCATACAAAAATATTTCTGAAATTCTTTAAAATTACAAAATACATATTGGAAATTTTGATAGTTTTCACCTTTTCTTAAGTAGATATTTATCAACTTTTTATAAAAAGGTTATTTTTTGTTTCTAAATTAATTTTTGTACAATGTGATAAATATTTGTATTAATTTTTGATTAATTTCTACTAAAAATTAGCAAAACATATTATTCAACAACTATAAATTTTTCCAATTATTTTTATTTTATATCATACAGATTGTAAATAATGCTATTAATGAGTACATTTTCTTATAGTTTGGAATGTTTATAATCATATGTTAGCTTCGAATTTTTCAATTTTTATTTTTTCTATCTGTTTTACATTTGATTAAGCAAATATAACCTGAACTACTATCTTTTATTTTCATATTTTAAAAAAATATATAAATTCTAAATTTTTCTAATATTATCATCCTTTTCGGATTTCATTTCCAATTTAATTCATTGTTATCCAATTCCATTCCGCTGGAACAGCAAACTTTCCTAATTACGGAAACGTTCGAATTTCCATGGAAATTTTCGAGAAAAAAAACTTCTTTAAAAAAGCAAATTCGCGAAATATATGGATGAAATTAGCAATGTGTGTAAAAAGTGGAAAAAAGAGAAAAAGAAGAAAGAAAAAGAAAGAGCAAGAGAGAGAGAGAGAGAGAGCAAATTGATTATTCCACGGTTGGGAAGGAAAGTCAATTTTGGGTGTGGAAATCCTTCCTAATTAGAGAATTCGATGCTTTAATGTGTTTAAGGTGCCCCATTTCTCGCTTCAGAAAACTTCACCTCAGCAAACACGCTACTACAGTGACATTTCTCTGTAATGGTCTTCTCGAAAATTTCCACAGAAACGAACTCTAATAGGGAACAATAAAAATGGCGCCTCGCTAATTCGATTGAAAGAAAACCGGCTATAGCAAGCGCTCTCTAGGGCCAAATCAGCTCAATGACTGGCATTTTTTATCCACCTGCTTTTGGATTCGCTATAGCACTTAAGAAGTAAATCCGATCCGTATGTGTGTTAGTTTTTATATCTTCTCCTAGATCTTAATTAAGATAACGTGACACAAGTAAAGTAATTGCCTCCATGGACAGTCATAACGAGCGTAATCCTAGAGCCTCAGAGTGGTCTGCTGAATTAATATTGTTTGAAATTCTCTTTTATGGTCACTTTAAATTGAATCATAAAATAACCATCCAGAGGAAAAACACTTTAGTTTTAGAAGACGCATTTATGGCATGTTTACACTTGAGTTATAAAACTAGATTAGTTATTCAAAACTTCTACGTGCTTTGCTCAGGTACTGGGATGTCACAGGCAATACTTTCTCATGAATATTTTCATACTTTTCATTCGAAGTGTTTTTTATGTGCTAATCATAAAATGAAAACTAACAATTACTAAAGATGTTAGGGTTTTACATGTTATATTTACATTAATATTAATTGAATTCCTGGACACGAAATGTGAGATTACGTTTTAGAAAACAAGGTTTCTCTTTTTAAAATTGTCACGCCATTTTGTTTACACATCAAAGTATTCAACTACTTAAAAATGAGATTTAATTTTAATTTAAAATGTAAATGACTACAGAGAAATGCAGTTACAAGAAATCATTAAACGTGTGTTAACTTTATTAATTAAAAACTCTCAGCATGCGATGTATTAAATATTTAATTTGTGATTTCTGCTAAACGAATAATAATTAACAAAGGTGGGAAGCAAATTGTAAGTTATACCGCGAAGTAACCAATACGATTCAAAACTCACACTACAGTCGATCTTTTCCTAGTCAGTGACAATTTCAATTGTAGTTAATTATATTTTCGTAAAATAAAGAAGAGCAAACCCCGTCAGTTTAATCTCTGCTCACGACACATACACGCGCGCATCAATTCCTTCACTTTGCATCAACTAACTTCGTAGTACAACCAAGAATGGTTTTGTTAATATAGCATACAAACAAAATGTTATTATATTCTAAGAACATGTATATAAATTAGTTCATTAAATGAATATAGATTAATTAAAATCGGTAAATACATTTGAAATCAAATCATAAGTCAAAAAACTGTAACTTCACGTCCCGAAAAACTACCTTACTAAAAGAAAATTATATCTAAGATCCAAATAAATCCCTATGAGATTGCGTAAAATGCGATTTTGTTATAATTAATTTCAAGGTTATTGGCTTTGAAATTTTACTTCAAACCTCGAAAAGCTGATTTCAAGGATAAATAGCTTATAATTGTTTGTTTTTAAATACCTTTACAAATCACATGTTAAATATTGTTTCTTATTCGAATAATGTATGTGCGTTTGGGCTTTTCAATCAGTGACTTTGAACTAGCATATAGAATCACTTTTATAATGAAATACCAGATAAATGAGTTTAAAATTTCCAATGATAAAATTGTTCTTGTTCAAAATTTCCAAAGCTTAAAGTTTAACACATCATGATAGCATGAAATTAAAAATATTTACATGAAAGTAATATTAATATAAAATATACATTTGTAAATAATATAAATAAAAAATGTATAAAATAGTAGTCTTTTTGTTGGCAGCACAGTAATCGTAAATATGTTGTTGTTTCTAATGCCACCAGTCTGACGAAGTCAGATCGAGGTCCACGAAATTCTCCGTAGCAAGGGGTTAGGTGTACGCAATTGTAAATATGGTTTATATATGTGGTGATAGTTAAGAGGGTACCAGTATAGGTGTCTCTGTCGTCTTCGTCACTTCTCCATGGTTCAAAATTACTAGGTCCACCGCCAAAAAGCCCTCGTGTTTCTCAACAGTGTGACATTAATTTTCGCTCACTTAATCCTAAATATGGTGATTTCATCTTGCAAAACTGTTTAACATTATATCGAAATGAAATTAGGTTTTCATTCACTAGTGGCAATGTGAGAAGGCGATGTTTTAGTCTAAAACTTATTATGAAATGTATAAAAAAAAACATGTCAATGCAGAGAAATATCTCAAATTACTAAATAATGGATATTTTGCACATATGAATACTGCAATTGAAAAGTGTAAAATATCATTTAGTTCTATGTTTAGGACTTTTCATTCTAAATCACCGTGAAAACTCCAGGAAAGATAATATTGAGTTTTTTTCTTTTAACAATTGTTTTCTGAAGCCAATACAACAGTGCTTCTCAAAGCTTCAATATTTGCGAACAAATCATTTAACATAATTTTCGTCACACCCCCATACTATAACAATGTATTGAATTCAATTATAATATATTTTGAAGCTAAGGCTACAATACGACTTCTACCTCTTAAGTATCACTGGTATATATAAACATCTCTCTCATCCAAAGTGCTAATTGCCTCGGACGTATACATACGTTTTTCCGAAGTACGTTCTTCTCTATCCACTGCTATCCATAAAAATTATTCCGAAGGCTTTGTAATAAAACAAAAGGACATTGACAGAGTTAACGAGATATTTACTTATTTCAGAGAATATGCTAATTTATTCCTTTTCTACCCCTCCATACACCACATACACTCCTCTAGGTGTTAAAAAATGGTGGAATTGAGGAGCGAATTGCGTAACTTTTAATCAAAATTTAAGGGATTAATTATAAACCGTAAAAATTATCAAGATAAGTGTAAATTTTTTTATATAATTTTTCGTAGGACAAGCTCTTGGAGTCACTGGTAATTATTAAACTTGCCCTCAATTTAGTAGTTAACTTAGTATTCTTAATATAGTTCTTAAATTAATTATAAAATACATTGCGGAGTACTGATATATTTATAAGTGTATTATATTAGTGAAAATGTGCATTTTATTCTTTATTATCTCAGAATGTATTTTATTTTTGTATTTGAGTAAATTAATAATTTTTTTAAAAAATAATCTTTTGTTTTGACTTATCAATATGCTCGCGCCCCCTTTGCAGGGTTATCACGCCCCCTATCGGGCGTGCCCAAAAATTGGAGAAACACTGTATTAAAAAGAGAATCCAAAATATAAAGCGGCATTTTCTTCTATGAAGCTATGTCTGAATGAAGTAATTTACATTATACATATATACTATATTCTTTTAAGATACAAGAGAGATAACACTACAAAAAAAAGAACAAATTTTCGTTTAACAAATGACATTCTACACATTATTCCAATAAAAAGGTATTCAAATGGAAACGAAATGGTGCTAATTCGTAACTCAGTTCATGCTACAATTACTTAAATATTAAAAAAAAAAACTGACCATTTTAGTTTTATATGAATAACCGTGATATCGTAAGCAAAAAAATTGTAAAAATAACTCTTTTTAGTGGATTACACACAGAAAAAAAAATTGTTCAATTGCATATAACATTATAACAAAAATAATTATTTATCAATGCGATTGTTTTTGGAACACAAATAAAATTCCTTATTTTTTAATTAGCTTTTTGGGGCTTATGCTGTAGTTTAAAACTTGTTTAAATTTACTTGCGTATTAGAATAAATTGCTAGTTAATTTTTAATTAGAAAAATATATCTTCAAAAGTATAAAACTATTTCAGAAAAATAAATTAATTAATTAATATCTATTTGAATTTTTTAAAAAAAAAACACGTGATGCATTATACCTATTAAGGCATACTGTTATTTTGAACTTGATCGCAAATTAAAATGTGCATGTTATTTATTTTAATACGTGTTCAAAATAAAATCACTTGTGAAAAATTGAATAACTAATACTGGACTTCTCTAATTTGCTCTTTTCTCATAATTAGGCTTTTTATTTATGATTATTATTTTTAATTTACCTTTCCTGTGTGTGTGTTATTTTATTTACTTAAATAGGTGCTAAGATGTAAACGTATTTTTTTTAAAAAATGCCTAATACTCCTATCTTAATCTTTAACCCTACTCATCCAAAACAATATTATAAGTATCCATTTTCTAAGTAATAATACCGGAAAGAAATCGGAATTTATAAGGAAAAAAACTTCTTCACAATTAAAGCGAATAACTTAACGGAAATTAAGGGGAAATAAATTGCTGATTGTGTAAATATTTTTTCATTTTTTTGGTATTTATATTTCTTTTTATTTGAAAACTTTTCCTCACATTCATTTTCTTTATTTCTGTTTTTAATCACAATCATTATTTCAAAGAAAGGAAAAAAAACTACAAATTTCCATTTCATAATGGATCATTTATCTTTAAAAAAAAAAAAAAAAAACAGAATTGAAGATATCTTGAGTATAATGTCAACAATACTTCAGTTGTTTTCTTTTTATATTTTAATTATTTTCAAAATGTTTAGTATATCAGACAAATAGTTATAAAACACTCATCTGAAAAGGAGTTTTTTGGGGGGCTGTTCGACTAATTTGTAATGATTATGTGAGAAACGGAATCATGAAATCATTAGCTCAAATGTTCAACAGTGGAACAGCGGACAAAAAAGTACGAGTTTAATAAAGAGGAAATTTTTATGGGAAAAAGATGTATAGCAAAATAACTTTTTGTGAAAGCATAAAAATTTTAATTGCATAAGCATCAAATGGTATTATTTTTACCAAATACTAATTTAAGTACAGCTGACTTTTTAAAATGTACAATTTTTTTCTTCGAATCGGATATATATGTATTATGCTCAATACATTTCAAAACATTTTAAAATGTTTTTATCTTCTAGAATGTAAAATATATTTTTGTTTTATTTGTGTACTTAAAATCATACTTTGTTTTAAAAATTTATTTTTTAAAGGCTAGAATCCCACACATGCATATATCATAAATTATTGAAAAAAATACAATTTTTATGAATAAATATGATATTCTTCTACTTTTTTGTCTTTAAATTGCACATTTGTTTCAGGAGAATCTTTTAATTAAGAAAATCTTATTGTTTTTATACTTTTTAAGATATTAAAGATATTATGATACATTAGTGAGTAATTTCAAGTTAATATTTTGTTTAATGAAAAGAAATGTTTTGAGAACTGAGCTTATGCTAAGATATATTTCCTAGAAAGGGTAATTGAGGAATTTATTTTTAAAGTTGTGCATTATTAGAACAAAACAGCCTTCACGTATTTTTATTTATAGTTTTGCAATATTAACACCTTATATCTATCTATTAATCAATGTATAGTTGCGTGTGTTTGTACGTACGTGTGCGTGTGGGTATATTCATATATCGTAAAATCCGGCCTTAACACAAAGAATAAGCTCAAAATGTACGGTTGTGCATTATACGCCTTATAAAAATAAGAGCTTTAAAATAATAGAAATGATGAGTATAGAAAAAATTAGTCTTCTACATATATCGAAATATTGTTTATTTAAAAGAAATAACATTCCTTATAAACTTACTCGGTTGTAGTTCTAGAAGTATACAATTTTTTTTTCAAAAACTTGGAATAATACCTCGAATAAATGACTTCAAAACATAAAATCATTGCACATCTACATTTCATATTTATTCGTAAAAAAGGGAGTGTGCATTATATATAAGCTGAAAAAATTTGAAAAATTGAAATTGCAACTTAACCACTTATTTGTATATACATACAAATAAGGTACAAAACTAAGTATAACCAGTCAGACCATTAAGAAATATTATCAATTAGTAGTACAATAGCAAACTATTGGCGTTACTAACGAAGAATGAATGTTTATACACATGTTTCGGCTCAACCAACATTCATCTGTAAAATTGCTTTACTACTGTGTTATAGAGTACAACAAGCAAAACTAAATAAATATCGTGTAAAAAAAGACTCATTGGCATTAGTGGTATGCAAGATGCTATGAATTTTATAACTGTCTGACTTCGAGAAAGCGTATTTGTCGGATATGACAGAAATGGCTTATTTTTAAGAGACATATTGAGTGATTTAAATTTTGCAAAATTGACGTAGACTTTTGTGATTAAAAAGTGGAAGGTGAATGGGAATTGCCGGAATGGGCTTCTACACGGCAGACTCACGAACCTAAGAGATATACACCGACGAATGCTGCTCAAAGAAATTTGGAAAACCCACACAAAATCAATGACCCGCGGGATATAGGAGCTCCAGCAAGAATCCGAGGCTGCTGTTTTGACAAATGCCATCAGCAAGGAAGAGCGTTTGTTATATTTTCATTTTCTTTCTGTCACCTGCAAGACTTTCATTAAAAATACATCAGCGCTGCCCGGTTGAAAGTGTGCATGGCCCTTCAAATTCGGACCTTAGATGAGTGGAAACATGTTCTCTAGAGTGATGAATTAAGGTTCAATTTTTAACTGTCGGATAGCGGAGTCTGGGTTTGGCATATGCCTGCAGAAAGACTTTTGCTAGAATGCATTGCACCTACAATAAAACTTGGTGTATTTATGGCCAAGGGATATTTCTCGAGGTATGGACTGAGACCCTTGATTTCAATTCATGTTAAGCTCAACGCCGACGCGTAAAGCGTTTTTCTAGACAACAATGGGCTCCCTACGCTGCACAGTGGTCAATTTTCCCGATCTGGCGCACGGAAACCCCAAAAATGAAGTTGCGCAAAAATTAACAACAACCCACAATTTATGGTCCTCATAGGACCCTAGCAGTGTTGTAATCAGTTTTCTTCAGTACGCGATTGGAAATCTCCAATAGTCGACGGTTTAGATCGGGTTTGTTGGGGCTACGAGGAACACCTATGAGCTTCATTTTCTAGTCGGAAGTTCTATCGTTTCGCCTGAACAAGAATTTGTAGCTTTTGGCATTTTTCTTTGAAAATACGCGTTATGGGTAAATAATTCTTTATTTGACTCTCAAATTAGGTTCAAATTTGATAAAAAATAGTAAAAAAGTAACATTTTGCACAGTTCGTAATTCCCACAAACGCATGTCGGTTTTTTGTGTTTAATGGACTAGAACTTTTGGGATTGACATGGATTGATCACTGCAATACTTATGTCACAAAGAGTAGATATGGACCTTTAATTAAATACCAAATTTAGCTTCTACTTCCTGCAACTCCCAAAGTTATGATTTTTTTCAGTGTTAGCCATTGGTATTTTTTCGACGCTTGTTTCGCCTTCTTATTTCTCTCTGTAAGAGGGCGCGTCAACACGAGTCCGGCGAATATAATGCAATTGACTCGGAATCATGGAATAAATAGTTCTACAGCTCTAATACTACCAAACCCTCCCTACCCACACAATCACGCACACTCTATGTTGGCTCCCCCCTTAACTCCTTTCAAATATCCCTCTCCATCATACCTATTATCCTTTATTACAAATGTATAAAGTTAATGCTTGTAAATGCGTACTTTTGTTTGATTGCACTTTTTTATTATCTGTTAAAATTTAATCTTTAACTTGCCACCCTATTCCTTGTAAATATTCTCCCACATGTGTCACATTACTATTGCTGTTAATATCCTTAGATCCTTGTTCAATAACTAGGTCCACTTAGCGGTCATTTATTCTTGATAAATTTCACGCCTGACATAAATGTATTGAACCTCTAAGAGCCTTATTTCTTGTTAGAAAAATAGAAATAAGTGTCCGATTTACTTTAAAACAAGAGCAAGCGCGCGGGCACAGAGTTACCCCAGGCTCACGAAGTTAATTCTGGGAAAACTGTTTATTTATTGCCTTAACAGTATCCTCCTATAGGGCAGTCTTCCTGGGAACTAAAATGGGTTTGCAACATATTTTTTGCTTCTTTTTTAAGCGTGGCATACGTTTTTTTTTTCACACTGAGTTCTTCACGCGCCACTTCATTCCAAGATATTTTCTATGAACATGCTAGATATTTTTCCCCTGTGAACAACTTAGTAGTTTTGATTGCTGTGCTGTACGACTTATTATGGTTTATAAATGTAACTGAACAAAGAAAAAGAATTGGTATGAAAGAAGTTGAAAATGAACAAGCAAGGGAAGAACCAGCTGAAATAATGCATATTAACCATCATAGCAAAAGTAAATATAAGAAAAGGGATGAACAGGAAACGTTCGAATTGAAAGGAAAATTTTCAAATTCTACCAAAAGAACTTCAGGAAAAATATGAAGTCATAAGTGTAGCATAAGACATTCTTCGTTCTGTTAAAAAGACGTAAGCAAGAAAAGTTCAACATACTGTTTATCGACCATCAAAGGACAATAAAACTACAATAACTTGAACAGCATATATGACTGTTTTGCCTGCCAATAACATTCCTATAATGTTAGCAAAAAGTGTCTGTGATTTGTGTCCTTTATTAAAGTCACGCACATTTGAAATTTCTTGGTTCTGTTTAATTGATATTTTTTCTCAAATTTTCAAAGAAAAATTTAAATTCCTTAAAAGTAGGTAAGTATACTTTATTTTAATTAAGTTATTCACGATTTTTATCGCGTGCAGTAAAAACAATTATAAAAAAGGGATTGAGGTGACTCAGTTACCCGGCGAGACAATTAACGTTAGTATCGAGTGCGCGCCTACTCCCGAGTTAATTACAATAATTTTTGCTCATTAGATATAATTGTGAAGACTTTAAAGCTATAAAATAATTTCCGAGCGCCAGATCGGGAAAACTGACCACTGTGCGCTGTGGCAGTTTTACTGGTTGGATCACTCCTATTTCCAGGATAAACATGCCACTTGTTATGTTGCGAGGTTCAACAGGGTTGTATGTGATGCATTAGGGTAAACCGACTTATCGGATCTTCCTAAAATCCAGAGTTCAATCCTGTTGAAAAACTTTGGGACATGTTGGATCGAGAATTCACTGATACAATAATCGTTCAAAATCTCTGAAAGTAATTGCATGTCATTTTCGAGATGTATAGAAGAAAATACCAATGTCCAAAAATTAGAACGCATGTGCCGGAGTTCTTCAGGTGGAATCTCTGCCATTTATTGAATATGAATAAATTTTGTTTATGTCTTTCATTTCAGGTGCCAAATTACTTATTGTTCTACAGTGTTTATGTATACTCTAGGTGCTCTAGGATCATTGGCGCCAACTTTAAGATGAGATAGGGGATATTACACAAGGATTCAGATTTGCATACCAACCCATGGTTGGAAACGTCTTCTTTCGGTGATAGTTGGCGTTGTTCACAAGATCATTTATGGAAACACACCTGAATTATCACAGTCATTTGAGCTGTTATCTCCCACTGAGGAGTGCGGAACGTTTTACAAACAACGAGATGACACATATGTTTCTGATTTATGCATAGATAGAAGGAAATGCATGAACAGCACACAAAGATTGTATCGCAAAAGATATCCACAGCGAGCTGCCCCGGCCGAATGGATGTTTGTTAATTTGCCTCACGATTTGTATAAATACGGATCATTATGAAGTAATTCCCACAATGAGGGTGAACCACGAGTGACTTGATCTCCCAACATGGTACTCTAATTCTTATGAATTGTATCAAACGCATTTTGTTCCCAGTATGGAACAAAACGTTTTGAATACCGTGGCCAGATGAAATGCATGGTCCAACCTCATTATGTCTTTTACGTCGTAATGATCCATAATTACACAAATTGTGAGAAAAACTAGCAAGCATCCGGCCACCCGGTGCATTTCTGGGGTAAGGGGTGTCTTTCGCGTCACAATCTTTCTGCTGCATGTGCATTTCCTTCTATCAATCATAAAAACAGGAGCATATCTGCCTGCTAGGTGCTTGTAAGACGTTCCATATTCCTCTGTGTTCGATAACAGCTAAAATGAGTGCAGGTCTGTTTCTTTGACCCTAGAATTCTACCCTTTGAAAAACCTACGGAAATGGTACCCATGCATCTCCCAGACGACCTGAGATTCGGCATGCTTAAAACATAATTTAAAAGTTAGTAACATACAAATTATACTAACTGCATATGGTTTCATGGCATCCAATCTTCACCTAAACAAGAAAGCAAAGTTTATTTTATTTTTAAAGCAATCTTTAAACATATTAATATGATGCTCTAGAACATAATAAACACAATTTGCGTGTCATTACGCCAATTGCATGGCCAAAACAGCACAAACTTTCCTTTTTTTTATTTCTAATTGTTCAGGTAGTTCAATGTTCTGCTCCGATTTCAAAATTTCACAAATAATTGGCCTTGTTGATCGGCACAAAGTTGCTACATTCTGACGTTTTTTCATCCATTGCGCAAGAAGATCTTCACTTAGCTTTATCACAAACTTTCTTCTAGATGATGCTTTTTCACATTTTCCAGCCATAATATGCACGTATGTAACATGCATTTACTACTAGACTGATATTTATCATGCCATAAAATACGCAAAGATGCCATCGACGTTTTTTTTCTTCTGCATGACATGCTGTTACACATCTGATCTAATGTGTCTTAGGATCCTTTGTTGCATTGTAAAATTCAGTTATTTCCGATACTTCAATGTATTAATTTTTATTCGGTTTTTCATGGAATGTAGATAGAAGAACAACGCATGTGTTCATTTTTGTCTTATACGATAGAAGAGTTCAGCTTTTTCAAAACAATACATAGAATTTCCTACACTTCGAGACCGCAATTCTAAGAGTTCAAGAGGAATTTCTCATCCCCCCCCCCAATAATTCAAACAACTGTCAAAATTCATAACAATCTTCAGAAGTTTATCAGCTTTCCGATTCATCCTCGGAAATAAATTTTTATCATCACTCAGCTCTTTAAATAATTCTCGGATAGCGCAAAAATCTTTCTCCTCCAAAACGTTTTGACATCGCAACGCAGAAGAGATGTTACTGCTACCCATTCTTCTCTTAGACTAACATTGTCCTAAAATTACTTCATGCAAAAATAATTTGAGGGGGAAAAGTATCCTTATCTGAAGTAGCTAAGGTCATATGAAGGTACTGATTACCTTCATATGTCCTGAGTAAAAGCAGGAAAGTACGTTACATTTCCTGCTCTTGGGGCACAGTACAAGGTTATTTGTTACAGGCGTAGACTACTAGACGAATGGGTAGTATTTTATGATTAATGTGCTTGCAAACAATGCCACATAGCGCCAAATGAACACATTTTCGAAAATGCGTTGCTTTGCAAACCTTTATCCTTATGATATCCCTCATCTTCAAATAAATTTTGCCCCATTGATTCTGGGACTCCCTGTATACATACACATATATATATATTATATATATATATATTATTTTTTATATACATAAATATAGAATTGGTTCATTTAGTACAATGCTAATTAATGAATTTATCCTATAAAATATCTGGCTGGTGTGTTTCCGATAAAAATAGAAGAAATTGGTCTATCACTCATTGTTTAATACATTCTAATAAAATTCAGTAATTTCAAATTTGGTAACTGCGAACTGTGTTTTTCTAAGAAAATGTGATTTACTTTAACATAATTATAGATAATTTTTCCCGTGAAAAAAGAATAACCCAGTAGAAAAATGTACGTATTTTTGAATATACTCATTCTGGATTATGCCGAAATATACACTCAAGAGCCAAAACATTATAATCATTTGTCAATAACGAGTTGGTCCACCTTTGGAGCACAACACAGCTTCACCCCGTCTTGGTTTGGATGCCACAAGTCCTTGGTAGATGGCTGGAGACAGATTGTGCCAGATAACTAAGCAACGATCACGCAAATCCGAGATATTGCGAATTGGTGGTCTTTGAACTCTGAGCTGCCGTCACATGACATCCCAAATGTGTTCTATCGGATTGAGATCCGGTGAAATAGGCGGCCAGGACAATAACTGGAGTTCAGCATCATGTTCCTGGAACCACCCCAACACAACTTTAGCCTTACGACATGGGGCGTTGTCCTGTTGGAACATTACAATTCCAGCTGGAAAAACAGAGGCCATGTAAGGGTGCAACTGATTCGCAATGATGTTCAGATATTCATGGTTGAGATATTCAGTATTCATGGTCTGCTCTACCACAACCACGGGTCCCAGACACGCACAAGAGAACGTCCCCCAAAAGCATAATACTGCCACCACTGGCCTGTGTATGACCTACTGTATATTGAGGGAGCAACTGTTAGCCTGGAAGATGGCGTCAATGGCGAAGACATCGGTCATTGGCATGATGAATAACAAACCGTGATATATCTGACCAGGCAACTCTCTCCCACTGATCCATGGACCTGTAGCGATGTTCTCGGGCATAGCGCAGGCGCAGTTGACGATGACGCTTGATCAGCAAAGGCACACGAGTGGGACGTTTGCTGCGTAGACCTATATCCAACAGTGTCCGCAGAACAGTGTGCTTCGATACTATTCTACTTGGCCTTGTATTGTATTGGGCTGTCAGCTGAGCCAATGTCTGGCTCCGGTTTTGCTTCACCATGCGATACAGTCTCTGACGACCTTTTTCTTTAATAGCGTGTGGACGTCCAACACCATGTCGTCTATTGCTGGTTTTATCGCCATTCATCCACTTTGCATAAGTACTAACAACTGTAGATCGCGAACAACCCACGAGTCGTGCAGTTTCGGAAATACTTGTTCCGAGCCTTCGAGCCATTACAATCTGCCCTCTATCAAAGTCGCTTAGATCCGTAGCCTTTCCCATCACACACAGATGTAGGTGACAGAATGATTCTTCAGACTCTCAAGCAGCAGTTAAATACCACTTTAACCTGTCACGTGCCTTCCACGTCATCCAGGCGAGTTTATTGCAAAATGTAGGGTTAGTTATAATGTTTTGGTTCTCGAGTGTATATAGTATGGTACCTTATCCACATCGAAATAACTATTAGTCTTAACTAATGTCAAGAATCCGGAACCAATGCTATCATGGATAAGTCTGTACTTGAAGAATAACTAGATGGAACCAATCAGCATATGCTGTATTATAGGGACACTAGTAAGCATTAGCTATTGTTTTGGATCTAAGCAACGTGAAGTTTCAATTTTCATAATAAATGACATACTTGTAGGAAACATTTCCGATTCGATGTTCGCTACTACTGTAGCTCCTGATTCCACCCCATCAACGGTGTCAGATCGAGGCCCACGATA